>JAQFYG010000492.1:0-29583 GCA_034694325.1 Entomobrya corticalis | reverse complement strand
CACGGGGTCAACCATATAAATATATATAAACCATTAAATGCCAATGGGCACTCTGAAACTTAACAAGCTTTATTTTCTCTTTGAAACAATGCCCCTCACAGAGAAAACATGCACACACATACTCTTATCTACAAAATACGTAATATCCTGTGTTTGCGATTACCATGCAAGTTTAACAATAGTTTCCCTTCCATACACTCACATACACATAAAAAAACTTTTCCATTTTCCCCGATTCTCGAAAATGAGTACAAAGTTTGTCAAGTAATGCGCTTTTATAGAACGGAAGTTTAAAGTAAACTATGTTTTTATGTGGGAAAGCTGTTGACTGACGTACAGATTACAATAATAGGAAAAAGAAGGCTCATTCTAACAAAATCACACAAAACTACTGAAAAGCCTCCTTCCTGTTTTTTGTTCGCTAAGCTTATACATATCTGCTGTTGTTGCTGTTGTTGAGCAACTGCTGGAACTGAAAACCCGGATGAAGGGTCAAAAAAGAAGGAGAAGAAGAGTTTTTTCTCTCTTCTTTATCTGCCTCTCACTTTCCCTCTCCGTCGTTTTTATTAGGTGTATCGTGTATCACATTTCCCTTTTTTTGTTGTTGTGACTGTAAGTCAAAACTGAAAAGAGAAAAAGTAAGAGAGAGAGAAATGAAAATATTACTTATGGGCCAGGGAACAAGGAGGACGACGCCCATTGCCAAACCAGTGACAAAAGTATATAAAAGCCCATATATGCATGCTGGATACTATTATTATCAACTTTATTTCTGATGGAAGTAAAAATGAATATTGACATAACAGCATTTTGACATAAACATACGGGGAAAGTGAGAGAAAGCAGAATAGTGAGTGAGAGATGAGGAAAAGCTTTTTATCTATTTAACTTTGTACGGCTACTTCATGCAGCTCGTGTGTGATGCGTGTACTTTCAATTTTTACTATATTACATTATGCTTTCTCCCTCTCCGTTGATTCTCCTTATTATTATAATAATCCCTACTCGACTCTTTATACAAACATTATGCAAGCGTCAGCAACACCAACAAACTTAAGTATATATACGCACTCATAAAATTATATACCACCCCTGCCTGACAGAGTGTAATGGAAAGAGTTGGCGATTCTGGTGGAAAGAAGCTAGAGAGCAGGTTCATGGATGGATGAAAAGAAAGGAACCCATACTACTGTTACTGTTAGTTTGCTGTTGCTTGGTAAGCCGCTTATTATGCTAAGGTGCGTGGGTTTGTCAGGCAGCAACCGATTTTTCCCCTGCTGCTCCTGGCTTTATTTCTCTGCCCATCCATCTTCATACCTATCATCCATCCGTCCAATCCACCTACATCCATTCCATAATATTCGCATTTCAATTCCCTGAGTACTTTTTACTTTTATTATTTCGTTAAAAATACAGCCAGTGTTTCAAAAACAGACGGCAGTGGTGACAGGAGCAGAGCAAGCAGGGTGAAAAGAGAAAGAAGGGGCAAATGGTTCTCTTCACTTAAGTCGTAATAATATGTAGCATAAGCAGAGTGCTAATACCATACCACCATCATCGCCACCACCAGCATAATACTTACTTGAAAGACATCATTAAGTGTATTAGCATCGCATTAGTTCTATTTTCAGATAAATATTTGAACAAATCAGAAGGATTCATTGAGTGAAAGTACGCCCACCATCTGTAAGTTTCAACGACATAGACAAAACAGAAAAATGTTAATCGAGAATGATAACTTAGTAGAAAGGCCTATAGCTTCTCATTGTAAGCGTGGTATTATTTAATCAAGCCACTTTAAAAATAACAAAAAACGCAGTCCCAAATTGCCTTCATTGATGTTGACAAGGAGCAACGAACGGGGAGAAAGTTGGATGACATTTCGCATTTTAAGTAGTCACCAACTCAAGTCATCACATAATATCAACTAAAACTCATCATACTAATACCATTTAATCATTGTCAACATTATAATTTATATTTTATGCAGACTGTCCTTTTTACTCGGAATCACAGAATATAAATATTACAGTTAAGCCGTTAAGCTTTTTATAATAATAATATCATTATGAAAATTAAGTGAAAATATGACTAGAAAGAAGTCAGGTGGAACCTAGAAAAAATTTCTCTTTTCTGCGAAGCGTCAGTCAGGCAATATTTACATGGAGAAAAGACGAGAACCCATAAAACCGAGTGCAGTGTGCTGATGATGGAGCAACTTCATGTTCCTGTTTTAGCCATTCATTTTCACACGTTTACTATTCACCAAAATTATCATCTCTAATTTCATTACTTTCCCCGCGTTTTGCAATTCTAGTAAAATTTACAAAGTTATATATGATAAAAATAGAATTTAGCAACGTTTGAAAGATAAAACTCATAAAAAAACTTGAAATGCCTGGTAAAAAGCAAGCTGCTTCAATGAAAAGAGTGGAGGTGAGTCAGCTGCATCACACAATTTAGGTAACTATTTACATAGATACCAACCACGCAGTTGGGTCGTTTCATCGTTTCACACTACTAGTTAAAATTCGATGCTCGCATTTTCTATATTAATTTTTCATGCCCACTTGAGATTTTTCCGTTTTTTCTCGAGATTTTTCAACAAGATGGTTGTGTACCAACCAAGTCAGCCCACAACAAAACATAACGAGTAGATGGAATGGCTACTATGATTTGCACTCACAGTCTTCATAAATACCACCCAACTTACCCATCTGACTACTAACTCATGCTCTTCATAAACAGCTTTTAGCAACAACGATGACTACAAAAGACAATTTTGTATTCTGAAAAGGTGATTCAAGTGAAAATTGTCTTGTACTTGAGCAACGTTAACTAGTAAAAAGAAGGAGCAATGAGCAATGGTAAAGCCCAAAAGCTGATCAGAATACAAAATTAACAGGCCAGGAAGCATCTATTATTTCATATGGATTCGGTTTAATTAAATGCAAGAAAAAGTAAGATACGGCTGCTTCTCACTGTTTTCGATCCAGATAATAATAATTAAGCTGTATTACGCCCTTCGTATGCATATCTCCCTATGGTTTTATGATTATTATGACCAAGAACCAAGAAATACTCTGCAAGAAGTTTTCAATTTCTTCAAGGTATACAGGAGATAGGAGTATATAATGGACGTATTATAATTATATGATCTTTGCTTGCTTCCATGAACTCCCGACAAAAATAACTCGGAACGACGACGACGACGACGTACCGTGGTGCCTTTGGGATTTCTTATTTTAGCGTCGTAATTATGCACACTTTTTTTCTCTGCAGTCGGTTATCGCCGCCAGCGATTGTGTTTGCCAGCCTAAATGAATGACGACAACACAAAAATTAACAACAACAAAAATTTATGTACTCATTCTAGGTTTGAATGCATTTGGCATAGCTCCCACCTCCTCCGGATGCAAACATTTTTACTTTATTTCAAGCCTTTCTTTTTACTATATCGCATCGTCTCAGAGAAAAAATCAATACAGCAAAGTAACAAAGGGGAGTGAGTAACAAAGCTTTTTTGTCTTCTCTTCTTTATCTATCATTTTATTTGTATCATGATCCAGTTCTTTTCTTGAATTCATTTTCATAGGAAGTCAACTAAACAGTAGTGAAAATCAAGCATTCTATGCACCAACAAAAGCTAGAGTCAGAGAGTTAATCGTAGGACTGTTAATCAACCAGCAGTGTGACTGTGATATCATCCAACCCCTATTCCCTTGCGAGTGTATATTAGATAATTGTTTGCATTTGCATCTCCAATATTCTTTGTTTAAACTTCCTGACAACAGGGTAGAATTTGAATGCATCCATTTCTAGAAAGCAAACTAAATTATAAAAACTAACTGGTTCGTATCAAATGCATCACTTTGTTTAATGCTGAAACTTTTGCCTTTCCAAAGATGCTCATAAAACTAGCAAACAAGCTAATCTAGCTAATAATACTTCAAACCAAGGTAAATACACCATATGATCTAACGATTATAAGGACTAAGGACAGTTCATTTATGAATAGGGAGCTTGAGATCGGCTAAAGTCCATTTGGGGTGGGATTTTTCTCGTCGGGATTATGAACAAATATAATATATCGAACTCTACGACGCTGTTCGCTGGCATCTAACATCACGGCATATCTATACGGTGGACGCATCAATACCGTGATATAGCACATACTTACGTCATGATTTTATGGGCTAACGCTGTACATCATTTTCTACTGAAGCCAACTACTACATAATATATCCATACAAAATCAGGCAAATGTAATGTAATCTCTCTCCTGCTTTATTGGCTGAGTTTGGCAAAATTCACCGTAAACCACTGAAGAACTTTGGAAACCCAGAGCAATTCCAAAAGAAACTTAAATTAAACCCTTTGTGGAGACAAAAACATATAGCCTTTGCGATATAGCAAGTGGTACGTATTCCCAAGCCTACTTGTAACTTTTACTATTCTCGTTAGTGCGTATACAACTCTACTCAACTATTAGCCGATTCTTCTATTTTGGTAAATACATAAATGCGTTGTTTCTAATTTCATAAGAAATGTCAGTTTCAGTTACATCTTGGTTTGTTTGGTAATTGATGAAGCAGGTAATGTACTCTGTACTGGGGTATGAGAGCTTACAGACACAATACACATACACTTTCCTGATTCATTTTGTTATAAAAAACCGCGAATACATACTTTAACAAATCTATGATCAGTATAGGATTAGAACAATATGTTCTGCATTGTTAGATATATACGAGGAAGTGGTGCTAGAATAGAGATTAAGGATTTACAATGAAATGATGAAATGGTACATTTTCAAGCAAAGCACAAGATCGAAAGAAAGAAACTAAGATGCGTTATAGCAGCACATAACAGAAAAATAGAAGGATTACAATGTTTCCCTCAGTTATAAAATGGCAACTAGTTTAAAAAATACGACAGCAACGTCATTCATTCCAAGTCAACAGCTCACGCGCACAAGCCACAAAACACTGATCATGATGAGTGACGAGTGATACTGACAGACAATCAAGAAGAAGAAGAAAAGTACAGCACTCTGAGTACACCATATTGCTCGTCCTCTGACTGACGTACGGACACAAAGAAGATGTATGCATGCCTCAGTGAAAATGTGAATGAGCTTTTGAGGACTTTGTTTAGGAAGCAGATTTTTTTCTTAACCGAAGAATCCCATCATAAATCACAAACAATACATTATACTGACCACATATACCACCGCCATCGATTATGATAATAATAATGTTGTGTGTGCACATTAAACATAAAATATAGTAAATAAATATGATATATATGCACACTACTTAGGTACATTAGCTTGATGAAGTTTTAAAGTATTGAAACCATTTGAAGGAGGCAATACAAGATTATCGTATGAATTTAAAAAAGAGCATTATTAGGTATTATTGTTGTCGCTATTACTTCATGATCATCACCGTGTGGACTAAACATTAAGTAATCGGAATCACAAAGAAAAGTAGCAAAAAAATGGTGAGATAGGAGAAGAAAAAGAACAAGACGAAATGTGAAGAGCAAGGACCATCAACATCATCGTCAAGTTATGTTGTCAAGAGATCAATGACCCAGTATACGTAATAGTAATAATATTATACGGAATGGCGATTTTTTATGTTGCAGTTTCTTGTCCATTCCGCCAAAACTACTACCAACCAACCGTGCATGTATTATGACGAATAGCAGTAGACTTTCGTAGGTACGGTACGGCGGACGAAAATTGACTGACGGCGAAAAAAACAGCCAGAAGGAACCACATAAAGAGGAGTGGATTAAAAAATAATACTCAACTATTTTTTGTGATCAACTTAGTTTTGCTGATGGTACTCCACGTAGTCCTCACCATCTTTATACAAAAAATTTTGAGACAGACACACAGACAACAAAATTATGCACGATATGACGTTCCTCATCATTTAATCTATCCGTAAATGTGCCGGACAGATTCGGCCAAGCAATGTATATCACATAACATATTAATAACGTATTATACAACAACAATTACGGATGGCACATAAAACTCCGCATATGTGGACCGAGTTTTCTTTTCGCAGTATTTTCTTTTCATGCATATGGAGAGCATATTATTATTATTATGATGATTATTTATGAAGAGTGAGAAACATGTTTCTCACCCTCGGCTCTCTGGCATTTTACTCTATTTTGATTGGACTCCGACTCTGAGAATAATGATACGAATAATAATAATAATAATTGATAATCGGTAATGTACCGCGACGGGACGTATTTACGTCGTTGTCAAATCGTCGAGTAGAATTTATGAGTGCAAATGTGTATATATTACATTTGCAATATTATTGTAGCTAGCGACAGTAAGTAATTATTTATCAGACGTGCATTAAGAAAATTGAACTTTTCTTCTTAGATCCTCGCAGGCTATGATGTTTCTCGGACAACTAGAAGCTATACATCTAGAGATTACAGAAATGTTATGCAATTCAGCGATATGTATGGACCTGCTGATAATTTGAATGATAAAAAGGCAGGAAAATAATTATATGTGCATACAAAGTTTTTTAACATTAAAATTAACACACCTAGATTAACTGTGCATTGGATACTTTGCATCTTTGAACGTAATTCATGCTTACTTATTACAAGAACATTTAAAGCAAGTCCATGCTAGGTTTTAAGTCAAGCTTCCATAATAGTATGTATTTTTGTCCTTTCAATTACCTACATTACTTGACGAAAATACTTTTATAGGGTGAAGGTTCGTAGCGTATCAATAATTTATTTATTACTGGCTAACTGTACTTATGTCACTTATGAACATGAAATGGCAAAAGCATGCATAATCGTAAGGTAGGTATAGGTATTATATTATAGCTTGTATTTATGATTTTTCCATACATTCATTCATTCTATACATTGTTATATGACGCGAAGCAGTTTTACGTTTATAGCACACTAAAAGCAATATGCAACATACATAAAGTACTCAATACATTGAATTATGTGCTTTTCAAAGAAATAAAAAAAGATTCGATAGACGATGATTTATTTAATTGTATCGGATATTTATATTTATGAAGATGATGCAGTAACAACATATCAATCATGCTGCAACAATTATAATATTGTAATAACAAAACTGCAACCATAATACATATTAACGAATGATACCTACAAGCTACAAATCCACCCAACACAATAATCATCAACTAACAGTGATCTGCTACTAAATACACGAGTACCTATATATGTATGTGTAAGTACCTACCTGTCACGCCGGCATCATCAAAACCACCAATTCTTTATGTTTCTTTTCAAATATTCAATACATTCAGTATAAATTCTTTTCAACTGAATTAAAAGAAAACCATTTCAATGGCCAACGCTTGATATTCGCATCAAAACCCAAACCTCACCTTACAATTTTTGTATTCTTTCTCCCATTTGCATTTTATATTACGGTTTAAAAATATAGAATACAGCAGAGTAACATCATTTAAACATGTACCTACCCACTTATCGTTTATAAGCGTTTATCTCTTAAAGATTTAATATCTTTCGCATAACATTTAATTTTATTTTTCAGGTTTCATTTAATTCCTTGACTGACGCTATATAACTACTACCATATGATCGTCATAGTAACAACCTGTTTCTCATATCACATTAACCTGTACCTGTACCACCACCGTAGCAGTAGAATCAGTAGTAGGGCAATCGTACAGAAAACAAACGGAAAGAAAGGATGTGCATGATAAAAAAAAGTGCTGATGAAGATATGAGATAAGTAATATTATTGCATTGTGTGATGATGTTGATGATGATGATGATACGTCAAAACAACTGCTGCACTGCACCCAAGAATGAGCCAAGTCTGCCTGCCACCTTCTCCTCATTTTTGCTTTTTGCGTTGCATTCCAACCATACACACTTTTTTGCCTTGCAGAATGAATAGAATGATTTCTGCCAGCTGCATAGGTATATTTATACTTACAAAACCACCATGAGAGTGTAAGAGAGTAATTACAGTAAATGGCAGAACTGCAAAAACGCAACATTAACCACCGTGTGAAAGCATCAAATTGGGTTTCATTGATATATCACTCACACAGCACATCACATCTTGTATTTTTTTCTGTTACAGATACATATATGTGATATGCAGATATTATAACTTTTCAACCTATATCCTAATTCCTTTGTTATGTTTGACTGTTAGTTGATGATGTTATTGTTATAATGACTTTCTGTTGTTGCATGTGTGCAAATATACGTATCTCTATTCTCTACCACCAACATCAGCGTTATATGTAATCATATAAACGACTTCAGTACAAACTTATAAAGACTTAAGGCTCAAGCTACTACACTGCCACATGAAAACTACTACGGCTTGTCTGCATGTTCATCTCCTCTTCCTTGAAATACACATATAAATTGAGATTCTTATTCAAGATCAAGAGCATTGCGGATTGCAATACAGCATTTTTAGCATCCCCTACCAGCACCAACTTTTCCTACTGAAACTGTAGCAGTTTTGTGGATTGTGCATGCCAGTAAGTTACCTGTTCATTCATATAAGAATTACGTTATTACGTAGTACGATTGATGAGTTTGAGCATTCTTCTGTCAACAGCGTCAAGCTAGTTGATATGCATATAAAAGCAATAAAGAATCATCATGTCATCCCTTATCCTAGAAAAAAATACTTTCTTATTCAACTCGTCGTTTTTTCATGTCGATTAATCCACTTATCGTATCAGAGCAGAGCACCTCAGAGCTAAGTACTTCCTTTAATTTCTTGGTAAAGGTTCTTTTATTATCTGCTTAGCTTCGTGATTTCTGATCACGAGTAATTACAGGTGTGAGTACAGTATAAAAATGAGTAGATTAATGTTATCCAATTCATTATTCACTTGACTTGGATCTTTCCTTATTTTTTTTGCCTACATCAACGTCCAATCTATCTATACAATCGCTACTGGTACAACACATGATCATCATATCATATCAGTAACCACTCCAACTAACCACTTCACTACATCACTAAAAGACAAAAAGGCACAGTTTTTTACGAAATTGAATAGAAAATTGCTGTTGTTAGTTAAGGGGCTACGATGCCATTGCAACCGTTCTGAGTTTAAACAGGATTATATTATATGCAACTTTCACATCTTCCGTGGAAAACATGCATAGAAGTGGAATGGGTAAAATTACTAATGGAAATTATGAGGAGAACTACGATGGCGATGATGTGCGTGCTGTTAATGACGGCAAATTTAATGTATGAAATACACGTACGCAAACTACACACATATAAACATTCGCACACTACAAGTTCAGACGGTTTAAGTAACTAGGTACTAGGTACTACTGCTACTGCCCTTGCCGCTTAACTGATGTAACCGTTGACCGCATTCAATCAACACTCACTCAGTTTTGCGTTTATGGTTTCTTAGTAAATTTAAATACGTATAGACAAAAGAATTCCGTTTCGTTTTAAAGCTGTTACTGTATTTTGTAGTTATTTAGGTTTTGCATGTTTTGCAAAGCTTTTGAGAATGGATTTTTTTATTTACTACATGAAAAGCGTTCATTCAGAGCAAGTCATTAAATCATTTTTGCACTTTCATTTACCCAGAGACATTCTGCGCAGTTTACCATGAAGCTGAATCGATCATGTTTTATGAATTAAGTTAGTTAAGTAATAATGATCCCTTCTAAAATTAAAATTACAAAGCATGGTCGAATGACCATGAGAAGTGAAAATTGTTCGTAATAAACATTTAGATGAATATTATTTCCACCAACTAATGCGTATTATTATTGTTTTACGATGAAGGTGGAACGGATATTAGAGTAGTAATTCAGAAAGTGAGCATATATTATGAATTACTTTGACTATTTGTGGAAACTTGTTATTTCATAATAAATGCATAATGATTAATTTTACTATGTTATCACAATTCCATTTGTTTCAGTGAAAAACATGCTCTCGCACTTGCAAAAATCGTAAAATATTTTACGGTCATCCAAATAATGGGACTGACAGAAGTTGTACTTATGCAAACTATTAAAGTATTATACGGCAAATTACACAACAAGCAATATACCGCCGTCATCTTTTATAATAAGTTCAATTTCTTCCCAGTAATAAAAAAGCGTGAATTTAACAAGGAAAAAATAAATAAATAAAGACTACAGACAAAACATTGCTCAACATTTTGAAACTTTCATGACAAACGTGCCAGAAAATGAGAATAATGAAAAGCATTCGACTGTAACCAAGTGCCGACTGATGGTCAACTTGATTATGGAATGAGCTAGTTTCATTTTTTAAAGAATACGTCTTCCAACGATCCGACGAACACACCACAAATCAAGCTGCCAGAAATGAATACTTCCTTTATTACAGTTTTTTGTTGCCATTTGCCATCATCATTATCGATGAAACTGCTTACTTAATACCTATTTACATAGTGTAATAAAGTTAAACAATGGAATACATGTAGTCAGTATACGGACGCGTATCGCACTATCACATAATATCCTAACAACTCGGAACGCTCGGAAAAGTACACGTTCGTTTCATTTTTTATATTTTTTGTACAAATGCGTATATCCGCTAACGACTCACATTCAAGCCTACACACAAAAGACCTTCAGCAACATAATATTTAACTGCAAAACTATAATAGTTAGGCATGCATAAATTTAAAGAATAACACAGTTTGCACAATATGGCGCATATCTGTTTCTGCTTAAACGGTAATGATCATTTTGATTTCATCTTCAGAAACGGAGGAAAGGAAGAGATGCGCACCTCAATATACTGCTGTCAACATGTAAAGCAGCCATAAAAGTCAGTACATTATGTACTTTTCTTCGATTTACTGTGTAACAACGTAATTTCTATATTAACATTATATTGTATATTGTGTAATATTTCATGCATTATAATCGAAATCTGTTGTAGCGGTTAATGTTCAAAGATTCAAAGATAAATAGAAAATGAAGGAAGTGGAAAATGCAATATTAGACCAAACGAGCAAGCGTTCATTTACATTTACGACTCATCGACTAAATTTAATGTATTCCTATTCCTCTTCTCTACTACTAATTCAATTAAGATTTATGTAAACCCAAATTCTACTCAGAAAACGCTGAGGAAGCATGAAATGGTTAAATATTTGGCAATTTGCTAACTTTGGAGCATCAAAACGTTAATTAAAACATGGAAAATGTAAATTCGTCTAAATTGAAGAGTTCCAACTCCCATGCGGCAAAGCTCCGTCTTTGCCTGCGAGGCAGGGTGAAAAGAACGCCTTCCATGATAATTTGTTATATCAACGATGAAAGAATAGGAAATGCAAAAGGAAAATTTATCCGATGATCAAAAACAATGTGTAGATGAAAAGATGCACACATCACATCTCTTATAAAAGATGCAACCAACCCAACCACATAACAATAGATCTCTAAATACACGTGACTGACAAAACTGACTACGAAAAGCAAGAGCACACAAAATGATGTTGTGATGTGAGTTCTATTCCACACAATCTATTACTATTATTTTGTGACGTGAATGAATAGAAAATCAACCATTACGTAGTTTACCCTTTGATATTCTGCTATTGTTAGTGTCTGTGAGGCTGTCAGCATTTAAAATTCTTAAATGGGATAAATAAAAGGTATAAAGAAAACCGCAAACTCATCACGATGATGTCGAACAATGCGATGCAGCAAGAAGCAGTAGCAAACTAAAAAATAGTAACCTGGTTTGATTGCCATACTTAAATACTTACAGATAATTCAGATGATGACAGCATGAGCAAACTTCACTGCTAAATACACAAAAACCCAGTACAATATTGTAAAATTCATTTGTTGCTACATTTTTGTTATAATAACGTCTCCTCATCTTATCCATTTATTTCCTTCGTTCCTTCGCTTTTTTAAAATTTTCAATTCAATGTCACGGTTGGCGGTGATGATGATGAGGTAGAAGCACACCATATCAATATAATATACCATGCCATGCTCACTATCGCTGCCAATGTATTGCCCAGCAATGGGTAAATATGATTGCTAACTCAAAGAAGGAAAACGCTGCTGTCATCAAAACATGATTACTTAACAATGCAATAATGGCTCACGCATAAAAAACCAAGAAAGTAGGTACGTCGTGATATGTACAATTTTCAACCCTTCTGTCTGACGACGCAGCAAGGAACAATTTGTAGGAGAGTCTATTATCTTTTATTACTGACGACCTACACCTACATGTTTTTAAAGAGGATAACTTAAACAATATTAATCTACCGATTAAACTTTTACGCCCTTATTAGCTAACTAAGAGAAAATTGTTATATTGAAATGAAAATAATCATAGTCATACATGCTTGCAATAAAGCTTAAAGTACTTTTCTCGTACAAAAATTACAATTCACAATTATAGTAACTGACTCTACCTTCCATCAATCTCCGTAACAGACAACAAGTACAGCAGATGCTTACTCATTTATTATTGCTTCTCTCTGCCAATAATAGGAAAGCCCGCATGAAAGATTGTTTAAAAGGCAGGCCTGTTGATAATCGGCATGCCAAAGACAGAGAATGACAATTTCATCAGTGCTTGAAACCAAACATTTACTGCGCTAAAGAAAGTATTGATTCGTAATGAATGAATATTAGATAGAAAATACAGATGTACAAAAATAATAATAAAACTTCAAAGAAGATGTCATAGATTTTTTCCCAATGATAATAAATAACGATGAAAGATGAAATATATGAGGAATTCATGTACGAGACAGCTTGTAATTTCCCAGCTCTAACTTGATGAGCTCAAGTTGAGCTCAGTATTTTTTCTTGACGCGTCCCCACTCCAGATAAAACTATTAATAGCTTATGGGTTGGGATGAAATAAAGTTTCTAGGATGAGGTAGGCCTACACAAAGAAACAGCTCTTTCCATGTTTCTTACTGTTGAACCCTTTAAAAGTATACCAAATGCAAAAATGATTAGCTAAAGGCTGCTGCTGTACAATGCGCAACAAACAGACGATCATCTTTCCACACTTTTCAAGCGAACCGAATCTCTCAACACTGCTAATAAGTGAACGTTGGTGAGATAAAAACATGCTTCGTATTTTTTTAACCTTCCCCAGACTTTATGCTAGTTGTATTGTACTGCACACCGAAACATCTAATGACGATTACAAATAAAACCTTAAACTGTTTTATATTTTCCGAATATTATGTACTACACTACGGCACTATATAACAACGCTGAAAATCGAAGATATCGTTGCAGAGTGGTGATAATGAGTACAATCACATTCGTCCTTTTGGTAGGACAGAAAGGTAGTAATTTGAATTTCTACCTCGCTCACTTTTACAAATTACGAGCGTGGCAAAAACTCTGTTTATAAGACATGTTTCAGAACCAGTCAATAACTGACTGTGTTTTTACACCTCGTCAAATTTCTTCGCAGAAAATTCCCTTTTCTATCAATCATCATCATAAATAATCCTAATAGTCTTCAATTTTCAGTACAAAAAGTTATTGAACTGATGATGATAAGTAAAGACAAGTCAGTCCAGCCAGACTAGAGTTAGGGCTGTTGTGTTTAATAATTATCTGTTATCATTCGGAGAGCTCCTCTATACTATATATTATTTCAACAAGACAACATTTTATTATTCCATACGCCAGATCTTTTTTCACAAGACCAACGAAATCAGCAAAACAGCAAAATAACGTGCATATATTATGCATAAATTCTATTAACAGATTGATGCTGCGCAGTGCTGAGATTTTGATATGATTGAAGATGTTGTTGTATATGAATCACTGCTCTCTGAAATGATATACTTTACTGTCTGAAGTTTTATAAAAATAACTTTGCTTTGTTTTATTATTATTGACTATACAAAGTTTATTTTACCTATACCCATTTTAAACTAAGCTTTTTTGCATCCTGATGGCGATCAATTCCTTTCCAATTTATGGACAAAACCTATTCCACCATAATTTCTAAGAACTTTTATTATCTCACATGTTCAATCAAAGACGCTTCTCCCTTTATCTATCTAATTTGATGACACGGCAACTGATGCTGAATGTAACAGCAAACTAGCGTTTTTATGGGATGCATCAGGTTCATCGGTTGTTACTTTGTTAGATTCAAATCAAAATATAAGATGATCAAAGTACAACTTTTGATCAAAGAACGAAAACTTTTGCCAGATTTTCATTTCATCACCATTCACCATATCACATAATCATCTTCATCATTAAATTTATGTTTTATCCAAAGAAAATCGTCATTTTGATGATGTGTGCAATGGAAATCAAGAATAAAATTGGAAGATAGTATCGCCATAATTACATACATTATACACGTATATATAATGATAGCGTTGTACATTTCAAAGCACAATTTTATACTCATCCTCAGTTGCTACAACATCAAATCAAAATTGGCTGGAAGAGGATCGCAGTCGTGACGTTGTTCCAAGTAAACCTGTGCATTTTCTCCCTTTATTTTGAAGTGGAATCAGCAGAAACAAGCCCGATAAAAATAAGAGGCAAAACAGCATTAAGCTGAACTTGTGAACTTGCCCAAAAAGTCAACACTCGCCATAATAATACCATTCATCATTCAAGAACATCACACAAATACAGAATGTACACGAGAAAAAATACTATAGACCAAGTAAAGTTATAATGCAGTTTAATAATAATAATAATATGCAAAAAGAAGAGAAGAACGGCATTCACATAATAATCTTATTCAACAAAGACAAAACAAGAAGGAAAATATTGAATTCATGGTAATATTATTATGCACCATCATCGTCCAAGTGGAATCCTTTTTGCTTGGATTTTGGATGGTATGTGGAATGGATTTTTTATAGATCCGCAGAGATGTCCGTATTCACTCTTCATTCTCCACTTTTGGTTCTCAACTCAGGAGGACGATAGCAATTTTTGCATTTCTCTTTCTTTGGATGACGATAACAGGTTTTCAATGTGTGTCTGTGTGTGTGCTTTTTATATTCTATTACTTCATTTCATTTCGATACGCCGATGAATTCATGCATAGACACGATACACAAAAAAGACGAAGACAAGTAGACAAGCTTGGAACAGGGAAACTTGGGAATCCGATTGAATGGAGGCGGCATAATAATATGAGATGATGGTTTTGCAAGTACAAGAAGTGATCACTATTGCCACCGTAGTAATCGTCATCATAATGTCCTCTACTCCACCTCCTCCAGCTTTAAATTGGACTACCAACAAAAATGCCATCAAGATATTTATTACTTTTATGTTCAGCCTTGCTCCTTCATGAGAAATCATATAAAATTCACAGCATGCGACATACAAATAATATGTAAAGTGGAGCAAAAATCTCGTAATCTCTCTGTGTGTGGAGCAAAAAATTTGAGGACTTTTTTCTATTGTGTAAACTCTGCTGCTAACGCTGTGAGTTCACGCAAATTCCTTTTCCAGTATGAATTTTAAAGTAAATAAGTGCATACATGCACGATTTCTTCAAATATAAAACTGATGTATCGGTATGTAGCTACCTATGCCAGCGAACGAGATTAATTTCTTACTACTTGCTTGGAAAAGCAACCAAACCGTTTCCCTTTTTTATGAAACGTAGCGTAATAGGTATGTAACGACATGTGACACACGTACCATGGTATGGTCTAACAGTTTTTTGGGTTTCCTACTTTACCATGAACACAGAAAAACGCTTAAAGAAATTTACTGATAAACTTAAACAAGAAAAGAAGAAGAAAAAATAATTTTACAAGGTTTCTATCCCATTTTAAAGAGCAAGTTAATAGTGAATGGCGGTGCATGCATGCTCCTTTTTCCATTCCATTCAAAAGCTTTTGCCATATTTTGCATGAGTGGAAAATTTCACGTTGCTGACTGGTGACAAACTTTTTGGCCATCAGTGAATTTAATTTCAGCTTCTGTGTATTCAGACGGCATCTGCTCTCAAAGGAAGCATGAATTTTTTAACTTTTAACTAGAGAAACGGAGAGGAAGAAATGAAATAGTAAACACAATTTCGGAAGGAGTAGGGGTAGAGATGTGAAGTTGTGAAGTACTTTTAATAATTCTGTTGAGAAAGAGAAATGTACAATAATATGTAGAAGTGGTAGTCAAGTAGTAAAAAAGTAAAAATTGCTAAATGTTGCATGCATCACTAAATGCCTTTACACGAATGACATGCCATTTTTATTTACCATCTTGTTCACGCTCAGATATGCATAATGATCATCACACGACGGTAAATATTCTTCAACGAATGATGTAAATTTGGAGAAGTGGTGGAGATGCTGGGGAATTGAATTCGGATTGTCAATTTCCTGATGAGGAGGGTGGCATATATTTATAGCGTACAGAAAGCTGGTTGTTGGAACTACTTACCTGAGTGGGCTTAGTATTTAGGTAATGTGTACGTCTGCTATATAGCTGTCTATATTATATGAGACGATCGTCAGGCCTGACTCAACTGAATTTCCAATTATACAATCTTGTTCCTTGATAGATATGCGTAGATTATGTACCTACACTCTATTTTCTATTCATCGCGGTGAAAGACTTCTGTTCTGTTGTAGACGTTGATTACGTATTCATTCTGGTGGAGAAGATGACAGAAATAATAATCACAAGTGGTTTGCCTTTATTCCTTTACTTTCATTTCTCTTCCAACTCAATTTAATGATCTATTCAACATTATTTTTTTATTAAAGCAGAGGCGAAGCCTCTTATTGTATGTCTGTGTGAGGCTGCCTGTCATGTCAGCATTCATATTATACAACACACAATTTAATGTACTTGAAGCCTTTATAAATGGTACTAATTACCATTGTGTGCAAGCATGTGCAAGTGCTACTTTTATATATCTTTCCTCGAAGGTAATAAAGTTCTGATATTACAAACAAAGGCATTGCGCATTGGAATTGGTTTGGTGTTTCTGAGAAAACAGCTAAATTGTAAACGAATCGACGTGTAAAAACAAAAACTGCCGAATTCATGGTTTCTAAGAAAACATAATAAACGTGAAATGTAAGATAACCACATGAGCGAACCAATGTTTCCAGTTTCTTGCTTTGCCAATAATAAACTTAATTTCAAATGCGTTTGATGACATAGTTGTATCAATAAAGCGGACAAAGTAAAGTAATGCAATGGAAATGGAACTCCCCGCTGATGTACTTTCTGCAAACGGAAATTCTGATTCGCAACAAAAATGTGGTATGCAAATGATTCTAAATTCAGAATGAATGTATAGCTTCAATACTATTGTTATTACTATTCTTATATAGGGTTATAAATGGTTAATCTTATTTACGTCTAGATAGGCTACTATCGTCCCTCTTTTATTTTTCAACAATGATCATGCTTTTTTATCAAGTTCTGAGCTACAATAACTTTCATTCTTCCTTTTTTACCATTATTTACTTTCCTATTATTAGTACGTTCGTACGTAAAACAACATCAAAGCTTGATATGCTTCGTTAACTACCATAAATGCGCAAATGAGCGAATACAAAACAAAACAAAAAAAACAAGAAGTAAGGTAAATCTTCGTAATATTTTAGTTTTAAATTGTTGTTTTTTCTTCAAATCAGTCAGCAATACCATCATGCTTCTTTGTTTCTTGCAAAAAAAATGTAGGTTAAAATAGTACACATCAGCGCAGACCATTACATTTATGAAGTTGGTACGAATTCTTCATCGTGATGATGATCAAACAACAATGAGGAACGAATATATAAAGGTCCTTATTATGCCACAAACAATGATAAAGAAAACGAATTTCATAGTTGAGCCCGTGTAACATTTTTAGATTTATAATAATAAAATGTTTTTATGCTACCATAAATTTAAAAGGCCAGATAACTAGATAATTATGTGAAATAAATGCGCAATGTCAATCCAATGTCAGTCCAATGTCAACTAATCACAATAATCATCTGTGGAGGGAGATGTGTTATTATTATTGTAATGTAAAACAGCTGATGCGTTGGCCGCTTTGTTGACAGATGATTCATATCAAAAGCATATTGGCAATCGGCATCATGAAGAGCGAGCGAATTTGGCAAGTCAATTTATACAGTTTATATATCTTGTCAAATGTAATGTTTGTGTAAATATAAGTATTTATTGCCAGTCCGTTTCTAGACGATGAAGATCAAATACAATTATAGCGAAACTAGATTATAACTTACTTTACGCTTGGTCATTTGAAGACAGGAAAACTCAATTGGCGGGGATGACTCAGGAGGACTCAAACGTCTTGTCACTTGGGGAACGATAAACGGTCTCTTGTATCTTTTTCGGTAAAGCACGATCGACACAAAGGTAGTTTCTGTCCTACTGTCCCGTGGGATCGCAAAATAATTAATTGTACACAAATTCGTAGATGTCAACTTTGTGTCTAGATTACTAACAGTGTGTACAACATTTATCTGGTATGTAGTTAAATAGAATATAGTGGCTTCTTCTCATACGTATACGCTTGATACTTACTGCTCCTTACAGTGGCACTAATAACTGAACTGATTTCCATTTCAATTGCCCTTAACATCTCTATTTTTATATTCACACATCGACACAACAACAACAACATCGACATATCACTTGTTTCTTGAAAAACTACTTTTCTCTCTCCACTCGGTCGAGAATGGAACTTTTGTATGGCAAGAAAGCAAGAGAAGAGACATCATGCGAGTGAGACTGCTTAAGGTATACTGACGTGACTGCAACCACCACGTCTAACATTATCTTCTTACACTCGCTCTCACACACATCTTCTTCACCATGATTTTCTTGCCTCGATGTTATGTTTGCTTGCCAACTTATGTGTGAACTACATAGAGAATTGCATATTATTCCATAATCCTCTACCTCTAGTACATATTACATTTTTGGTATGTGCTGGCAGCTGGTGGTGCTATGAAGAAGACTAGTAAAGCCAGTTAACCCTTTCTCTGCTGCATTTGAGACCAGAAGAGAGCCCAACAGAGCAGTCCAAGAATAATATAAATGTACAATGGTTATAAGGTGTATATCAAACACTCTGATATTATATGATTTCCCTTGCTACAGGCTCGGCTTTCTTCTCTCCTCATTACTCTTTCTGTACAGTACAGGCCTACCTACTTATTTAGTAGCACTTCTCTCTGTATTTTTTATGTTACAATGGCAACAACAGCAACAACTTGCGTTTTTTAACAGGATCAAACAATTCAATATATGAAGAGAGGTGCTACGTAATAACGTAATATGCATGCTTTCGCCTTTTCCTTCTCTTCTGTAACTTATTAAATTCGAATTGGTAGACAATTTTGTGTACTCATTTGAAATTTTGTGAAATGGCAAAAGTGCCATTTCCCCTATTGCAATAATGCGTGTTCAAAAGAAAAGCAATAGTACGTACTTCGAATTTTGAGCATTTTAAGATGTTTCATTTATTAGGCTACTGAGGATACAGCCACAAACAAGCCTACGAGATACGTACAGCTATTGACAATTGATATGCATATAGCAATCCAACAATAACAATAGAAATTCAATGAGAAAGAATCTCGGGTGTTTGGTTTTTAGGATTATATCTATCAGATTGCACCTGCACCTGTTTTTGTCTCCACCTCACATAACGAGAGCAAACAAACTCGGGAAGAATATGATTCTTTGCAATAGTTTCTCATGCTTTGCCCAGTTGTCGGTGATGTTGATCGCGATCATAAAGCAACAGTAGAGATGCTAGGCTGCTCTGTCTGCAGTCTGCAGTAGCAGCTATTGCCCTAATATTTAGTCTGTGAGAAAGTCACTCACAATCAAAACAGCAGCTATTTGTCGAAGCACATATTTCATGTTCAAGCTACATATATCTCTTTATCAAAGAACGTTCCCAAACAATCCATTATAATGGTATTTAGTAGTAGCCTTTTAGGTAGTCCTAGGGCTATTTTTCGTCAAACTGATGTTTCATTTCTGTCAACAAAAAGTCAAGCCCGGAAGAAATCTGCTTATAATCAGTTAGTTACACATATCGCAACAAGTACACAAAAGATGCCACCAGGCTGTGTATGATCTTCAAGCTGGGTGGATTAGGTAGGTTTTTAGTAGTATGTTTTAAATCAGCGAAACGGAGAAAAGTTCTTCACTTGACATTATTTACATGTCAAGTTAATAGTTACAATTCCTTTCCTGCAGTATTCTCCTTGTTTAACTACTTTTAGTTTGCATCCTCACGTCATTATGGTTTCTTGTTTCATGAAATTCTGATTATTAATAAAAATCTATAAAATCTAGAATTAGTTGAAAATTCAGAAACACACATTAACTTTTTTTCTGAAAAATTAGCACCCACATTTGGCCGTTTTATTAAAGTTGCTTTTCTTTGAGTTGTGTTTACAGTACTAAATTATTAGGTACATCGTACTGTTAGTTACATGCGTTATCAATTGATAAGAATATTGTTTACAAATATAGTTACGATGAAGTTGAAAGTCAGTTTTAGAAGACACCTTTAGTTGGGTTGTCACAATTTACTAAACATTACGCGCTTAAGTTAATATATTCGGTATCGTAGTAGACGTAATAAACCATAAATAAATAAAAAATTCCACGTTAAACAATGACATTAAAACAACAGCTTAGTAGACATAAAATGAAATACACGACAATGTTAAAGGATTGGCTTTAGATAAAGTGTAAAATAAAATCAATAAATGATTTAAAAGTAGATTTCGCTACCAACTTATAGTTTCTTAAATCTTAAAATATTTTCAAGTACCAGTTGTTATAGTTGGGCAGTTGTAATGTATCTGTCCATAATTTCATAGATGGTTACTCTTAATTTAAAAGGAAGAATCAAGATCTTCTTTGGTTTCCTTCACAGGCGTGGAAACAAAACTTGGTCCCCATAGTTGCTTGGGTGTTGTATCTGTTCGACGGTTTCTAAATTGTTAATATAAGTCGATGAGTAATCTTTTTTAAAAGAATCATGTATATGGCATAAGTGAAATAAGGTGTGGTATGACAATGCTTCCATATTATCTGCCATAATAACTTACGGTAAGGTCAACGAATTTCCGTAGGCTCGCATTGAGTTAAGCCACTGAAATGTCGTGAGATGCTTGTTCCGATCAAGACAATCGTTGCAGTCTTTTAAGATCTGGTAAATCTGACAGTCAAGCTTTCCAGGAGCAATCCTAATTCAATCAACATTTAACTCATTTGTTACTCTTTATAACACTTGCTGGTCATTGCAAAATTAAATTCTCTTACCCATTTAAGTAAATGGGGGTGCCACCCAAGCAATCCTCGTAAACGTCATTGTCCACCGGAGATGAGGGTGCAGTTTCAAATACGTCGTTGAAGTCCGGAACCGGCCATTGGAACTCATTGTACCCAGAATGGTCGTCTGATGGCTCGAAGGAATCCGAGTTTGCTGATGTATCAAGTTTACGAATACCCATGAATTGTTGTGACGCTCCAGAGAATGGAAGCATATTATCCGCAGGTATATCTCCGTACATCCAGGGTTCCGTGATATCGTTGCCACCAAGATAAGGAATACTTGGAACTACATTTTCGCAATTACAAAATCGCGATGCTTCTCGACAGTTAGGATTCCTGCAAAATCCTGCCCTTCCATCTGGAGAAGTTAGACCGCTGTTACTAAGTCTCATTTTATTCATTTCTAGAATAATTAAAGCACAACATCTCAAATATTCAGCATTGATCACAGTAAAAAATGTTGGATAGATTCGGAATATACATAGCTGTTTATAAATGTTTCTTACTGTCAATCACAGCATCCATGGCGTTACTCATGGTGGAATTTCCATGATCGTCAGACTTTTCTACATCATCCTATAACATTATAAGATAAGTAGTTGCATATTAGATAATAATGTATTAGGTTAGTATAAATTCGGTATTCTAGCGAGTGCCAAACATTAAATGCAAACCTTTCGTTTCGTTTCCATGGAACCAAGATATTTTTCTAGTAAATCCAAGCCTTCCTCTGATGTTAGATCACAAAACGTTCCCAAAAATTTCCAATGCTCGGACCAAGGGACATTCATTTCATGGGCATACTCAAAACCAATTCGCTCAAGACCTTTTTCTATATCCCGTACACGAGTGGCCATGTCCGTCTTGAGAGGAGAGTAATTTCGTATCGGTGATTCACAAATTGCACGAATTGTCATAGGAGACTTTATCGGAGAAAGTAAAAGCTGGCTTGATGGCGGTGGAGTAGAATCACGTGATAAAGAACCCCGCTTTGGAGTGACAGGAGGAGAATGAAGTTCTCCAAAGTCATTGTGTCCAGAAGCATTGAAGCTTGACTCAGGAGATGTGCATCCATTATGCAACAAAAATACTCTGGAACGCTTCATTATTTGGCGAAACTCCTTAGCTTTTGTTTCATCCATTGGACCTGCAAATGCCATGATCTTCCAGGACGGCGGTTGACTAACAAATACTTTTAGGTTACTGCTTTGCGATTCTCTTGGTAAAAGTCTATACTTGCATGGTTCGAGTAGGGACAACTGAATTTAAATTTATACAACAAAACAATATATAGTTTTAAAGGTTTTCGATTTAGAATATTTGATTGAGAGAAAATTTATGATGGTTACTAAAGTTAGAAATACCGAAAAATCAGGGAATTTCGATGATAAAAGTGGTGGCGGAATGGCTTGTCCCAGATCGGGAATATACGACACATCCCCTAGAACTGGTGGATCTCCCTCGACAGAAACATCACGCCAGATTGGAACAATAAATCGATGCTTGAACAAATTCCTTATTGCTGTAGCTTTTGCTCCATTTTTCTCAGCTCGCTGTCCAATAAGCTAAAAAATTCGAAAAGAAGCAAAATTGCTAGCAATATGAACTGGTAATATTACTGGTGTAAACAAAAAAAATGTGTCGATTTTACCTCATACGCTGTCTGATTATCATAATTTTTTAGAGATGTATCACAAAAAGGATGACTAAGAAGCAACTCGACACATTCTATGGCATTAAACTTGCAAGCAAAATGAAGTGGCGTCTCTTGTAACATTTTGTCTGGAGTGTTTAAATAACAGCTGGTAAGATGCTTTGAGCACGACCTGAAATAAAAGATTTACTCTTAAACTTTCTTAAGCATCATTTTCGAATAAAAGTAAAATAGGGATTTCTATGCTTGTACATACTTTAACCTATCTTCGGACTGTGAAGGATAAATACGTCTCATAAAGTCCATACTTGAAACAAAGTTTAAAATTTGCTTCATTACAACACTATTGCTACTTTTAGCTGCCAAATGCATCGCATTTAGTTTACATCCCTCCTGCAATATTGTAGGAAACTCGGATTCTGTACACAATATTCTTGGGTTGTTGTCGATTCTTTCGAGAACTTTGTCACTTTGCTTTGTTATGATTTCCCTTCCCATCATTAATAACTCATCTGTCTTTGGAGATGGAGTGGATGGAGCACCAAGGGATCCTTCCACAGCGGAAAGAGATGAACGACCTGTTGAGCAAAATATTCGCAATCAATTGCTATTATTTAAAAGCTTATCATATAGTAAAATTTAAAATGTCAATAGTACGCCTACCTCGTCTCCTCTCAGTTCTAGGTGAAGGAGATGCGATTGATTCAGTGTCTTTACAGAACTGTATCTTCTCTAAAGCCTTCTTCATTGCTTCCTCTGCTGTGCTTGCAGACTGAAACCTGGCTCGGGGATTCCGTTTCATAATTGCTGTCAGCTCTTGTGAAGTGGCCACCGCTTTTGAACAGTCTATTGAAAATACAAAAACCAATAATCAATTAGGTTTTGTCTTTTGGACTTTGGATACGATCCATACACAAATGATGTAGATGAGATCAATTTACCTTGAGATATCGCCTGATCTTCCGGTGGGATGACAACGTAAAAGTAACACATTTTCTTCTGCGTTGAGACTGCATCGTTGGTCCTTGAGTTATTTTTTTGAGACTCGTCCATTTCTAAGCTCATGACTCAATGGTATTTGATAATCAAACTACCAAGTTGAAGTTAACAACAAAAACAACTTCTCGGCAAGATGACAAAAATCTACGTTCTTTTTACTTAAACATAAATATCCTGCAAAAAGTGTCTGTTATGAGATCTGTTAACTATTAGTAACTATTTACCTGAGTTTTGAATCCCTTTTACAAAGAGATAATACAGTGTCTATTTCAGTCTTTCCTCCAATATCAATGTAAAAACCACAGAACTCCAGAGCTCAATTTATAGCTTTTTAATTCCTTAAATCAATGAAATCTCTCAAAACCTCATATGACCTAGTGAATGCCTACATAAAACTTTTAATTACTGACAACTCAGCTCGATAGGACAATATTATGTAAAACTTACAATTCTATGATTAACCTTAAAATTAACAGCAGTTGATACTGTTTCGTCGATTGAACTTTTAAAATATTACAGGTTAAACCTTAATCAAACTTGAGTACAAGATCTGATAAAATCAAGTGACGTTAAAAATCATAAAGTATAAAAATTAATTGTTACCAGGGAATGACTGACATGACATGTCACCCGATTTATGTAAATATTCTACATTCCTATACTCTACACACAACCGTAACTGCTACGAATTCCCCTCAAACAATTATTTCCCGTTACAACGATTGAGTTAGTTAAGATTAGCGCTTGATACATTGCGTTTTGCGACTTGATCGCTTTATCGTATCAGCAAAGCAAGTAAAAAATATAAACAATAGTTATGTAGTCATTTCTTAAAATAACGTTCTGTACTCTGTAGTAATGCATTAGATCAGCAGACAGCCCAAGGCGTTAATAATGTACATAATATCATCATGGCATAAAAAAATTGCGTAGATAAACAAAACGAATACAAGAAGAAGAAACAACTTGGCAAATAACTAATTCACACGTCAGTTTAACGCTATAACATCACAACAGCTACATGCCTGTTTGTTGTTTATAATACTGATTATGTTTATGTTTTACTAGCTCCTCACATCGAGACTTTTAATCACTTCTGTAGCTGGGGTACTAATTGTTCAACATTTTTAATGCATGAAAACTGCCACCACGTTAAACAAGTGATAAAATAAATGTGTTTTGTTAAACTTGTACTTATCGCTCTTGTGTGACGTCAACAGACACATAGCTAATTAAAAAACTGTCTCTTGTCTCTACAATAATTTCATGACGATGACAATAGACCGTTTGGAATTAAAGTTAACGACTAACGACAACGTTCACATGCACTGCTGCATCTGACTCTGTCTATGATTATTGTACAGTGCTCAATTCAACCAATGTACGTCAGTTGATTTGATGGCTCTGTTTATTGTCTTTATCTCCAATTCTCCGTCTCCAATCCGTTTACATGTTTTTTTATCTGTTTTGTTTTGCCTTTTGCCATTTAGCCTACCTTCAAACAGTCATAAAGTTCTTTGTGTGGAAATACATGTAAAAATGCTAATATCGTCATCATGTATTCCTCATTTTTTATGTAAGATTGCAAGAAAGGTTAAAAACAGAACAACGACAACAAAAACAAGAAATCCAAAAGGGTATGACTGCCGCCTCTTCATCCATCTGTTTTGGTTCGTGATTCGGTCAAGATGTAATAGGGAGCGCGGCCGAAGAAATATGCACGGTTTGGGTACCTGTCATTTTTAGATTTAATCGCCGGAGGTCGGAGATCCCTGACTGAAAATTTAACGTTGTTCTAAACGAAGTTTGAAGCTGGAGTTTTATCATGTTCTTGGTCGATTTCGCCCATCAATTGTTCGGTTGGAAAGTTTGTTAATTCGCAATAATAGGAATGCGCCTGATAACACTTTTACGATTTTTGCCTGACTGCTTGATAATTTTGGATATGCATGCAATATGAATGAAAATCGATTGACTTAAATATAATTTAATGGCTTTAAAATGCCACAGAAAATTATCTTTATATGCGTTTTTGAAAGATTTCTAAAACTTGGAATTGAAGACAATGAATATTTTGCTCTTGTTGCGGGAGGGAATCGATTTGTATACACATAGGTATTTATTATTTTGGCATGGACTTTATATAATAAAAGTTGTTATAATAATTTGAATTTGAAAACTGCGTTTTCGAATGCTTTATACAATACATCGTTACATTTTACTGTCGGGAAATAAAGTCACAGCAATGAATTTACAAGTCTACTAGGTAAGCTCTATACACAAGTTACTTTAAATCAGACTATATGCTAACGCCACATTCGTCTCATTCCGTATAAGTAAAGTGAAGTTTACGGTGGTTTCACTATGCCCCAACTCTACAAAGCAGAAGTGTAAACTAGGCCAATGCAATGCTTTATCGTGTGGTTTTTCGTTGTCAATTGTCATGAAATATTATTATGATTTTAAAATTTATTAACTAGTAGTTGTTTTGGGCGATACGTTGTTAGAATCTTTACAATATTTTTGTATATAAGAATATTCTATCATAAGAAGATATAGTTGATTCAAGACTATCTTACGCCGTTGCGACTTGCGACCCCACTTTTTAGAATTTCGATTGATGTAAAATGTAAAGTTTAAAAAATCAAAGCCAGAAAGTGGTTTTTCATCTTGTCCTCTGGGAAAGTAAATTAAACGCCAGAGGAGAATGTACTTGGAAGATAATAAGCGGGAGTACTGGCAGAGTTGGGGGAAATTCTCATCAGTAAAAGCTCCCTCGTGAATGCACATCAATAAATGTTACAAATATGGGATTACCCCATGCGTTGCTTTATTGAACCAACGAAAATAGAAAGGATGCTCCCAAAAGCTTTTGGAGAGATCCTGTTTGTTTAAAATCTACCAGGACAATTTACAATTGCACAAGTACTTGAAATTAAAGTCTCAGTTCAAGTTAATATCCCGCTTCCTTTTGTTTTTTTGACAATTCATGCTACTTATGCGCTCTTGTAAGAAACAAGAATCCAAGAAACTGGAAAAGAGTTAGTCAAAAGCCTTATTAAAAATGATGCCTTTTGAACGACAAATGATGTCGAGTAGAACATACACATGTTACCTGGTTAATGGAAGTAAGCATTCTTTAAAAACTTTCTTGTTTTTTCAGCTTTTTGATTTTCTCATTTTGAATTTTATGAAGAAAGGGCTAGACAAAACAGAGGATGAGTACTTACGAATGAAAAGATTTTTGTGTTTATCATTATTTATTATTAGCAAGTGAGGTTTAAGCTTGAAGGAAAGTTTGTAGTTACACAAGACGATTCAAATTTTACATTAAGATCATCAACGTCAGAATATTATACAATGAACATTATTGCATCGTGGTATTGTTCATTCATATGTTATGCATGTACATCTAATATAGTAAGTGTGCGTTTATTGTTTGCCAAAGGAGTCTTGGTAGGGGGTCCTTTCTCTTTCATTTTTTTGCCTTCCCTTTTTGTCATGAGGTTGTCAAAATAAGAATCATGTTTCTCATCTCTTTTTATTCTCATTTTACATCTTCCAAAACGCGAGCACACAATATTAGTTAGAATAGTAAATTGCTTGCCGATGTTGAGATTGAAACAAGTGAAAACGCAAAAACCACACAAAAGAAACCCGTGTTTAATGATAATGATGAAATGGTGTACTCTCCACTTATTTTCTCAAATTTTTCATTTTGCATGAAAAAAGAAATGTAGCTCAGCATGTATTCGTATTTATTATTATGATTGCGAATTCTATGACTGTGTTTATTTCAATCTGCTATAAAATGAAAGGTTGAGTAATTGCATATAGTAGTTTATTTTTGAAAGTAGAATTGCAGATGAGAAGGTTGTAGACAATAAATACAGCGGAATGGTTTTTTATATTCAAGCGACATTATGTCGACAGTTAAGACAATTTTGTATCATTTTTAATCATATGCACATCATTCTTTTGCTTATTTTCCCTGAAAACTATTAGAAATATTAGTATCGAAAGCAAAGTTTAATATTTTCTACTTTTAAGCAATAAGAAATGCTTTTAATGGATTATTTGTTATGGAATACTAATACGCATACATTTCACATACTCTTGGCTCAACTTACTCCTTGCATTCCGTTATTATTCCATAATATAATGTTATGTATAATTTTATGATTATTATTCGATTGCCAGGTAATTATGAGTTATGCGCTAAAATATTAAGCAGAAGGTTTTTGTGTTCTCTTTTAAAAATGTTGTAGTTGTAAATGTTGTAATGCTTTAACAAGTGAGGATAAAAATTGATAACATACAAATAAGCCTATACGCAAAGTAGCCATGGATAAACCATGCTCCCAATTGTGTGAGAACAAACCTTATTTCTTATCAGAGTACAACATCTTTCCCTATCATAATGTACCTGTTCCAATATATTTTAAAAGACAAATAATCCCTTTTCATTCTTGGGAATCGGCACATAATATAAGCTAAGAAATGCATACTCTATTTATCTATTGTACTTTTACTTACGTATTATAGTCATTGCCGCTTTTTGGCAAATGATAAAATGCCGACCAAGAAATGAAATACTGAAAGCAAAATTGAAAGCTTGGGTATCATAGCATGGTAAGAAGGACCGCTTCTTTTGTCGCATATCACAATGGTTCAATGGAATAATGACGACCCATTTAGGATAATGCTTTGAGATGATGAGCCCAACAAACCTGGAAGATTACATAGTTGTTAGACTTTGTCTCACTAGAAACGAATTTGATAAACTTTATAGCTATAAACATTTTTAACCATTTTAGCGATAAGCCTTCTTTTCATTTCGAGTTGCCTCGTTGCGCGTTCAACTAAGGAATATCATCATCATCGAGGAATGTGTGGTCTACTCTTCTTGTCGGATTAGTAGATTTTAGATCCGATATTTGGATTTTATTTTATGGTCGGTGCAAGTTTTTCTTATAAGAAAAGATGATCACAGAGCAGATTCACAAAGGACTGTATTTCAGAAATAAACAAGCCGCAGAATTCAGAATTTATGTAACCCTCCTCCATCGCTTATCACTCTTTTTACTTAAAACTGCTCAACTGCCCTGACATAGTTATGATTTAAATATACCTTTAAACGCATTTATATAGAAGAAACACTATTTTATTTTTCAAACATCGTTGCCTTTCATTGATTGAGAGAGCTTCAAAATTTAATTAGCTTGCGAAATTGGAAATTAAGAACTTTTACATACGTTTTACTTGCATGACAATCTTACTCTAATAGCACATATCTGCATTAGTAACTAAATTGTAAAATGGTTTATTAGACCATTTGCAGACATTGCTGCTATCAAAATTTCAGACTGTCTAATTTACTAACGACTTAAATCAGAAATTAAGAAAAAAATGCAAACGGTTTGCGATGATTCTTCATTAAATAATTTCAGTTCAAAATCAAAATCTCATCTTTTAATGGTGTGTAGTAAAAACCGTCTTATTTATTACGAAGATGAGATTTCGAATCGTAGTTATGTGATTAGTTTGTTTGTCTGTCTGTCTGTCTGTCCGTCTGT
>JAQFYG010000491.1:0-29657 GCA_034694325.1 Entomobrya corticalis | reverse complement strand
AAAAGCTTCAAATTTCCTGTTTCCTGTTAAATTATTTGGAAGATCTGAGCAAGCCATAAATAAATGTCCAATATAAATACCTACACATTTCAAGCTTATATATAAAATCTACCAAAGCAAATTGACTTGGACATTTCCTAAATGATCATCCACGTATTTATCTTTGTACAACAAAAGCAATTATATTTTAAGGAACTATTGAAAAGCGTCCAAAAACATGAAAAAGATTGCATTAAGATAATATTTTTACACTATTGTGTGGTGAAGCATTCAAAACAGTACAATAGAGAGCACACACAGTTCAATGGGTTATGACAATAACATCAAAGATGACATGATAAAGATAAAGTTTACTTTACCTAAAAAATTAATATATGCTTCTTCTTCATTCTTCATCTTCTTCTTCTGGGAAGCAAAAAAAATCTTCTCATGTAAAATTGGGGTATCAAAGCCCATTGTTACAGTTGAAAGAGGCGACAAGGCCAAACTCAAGTTTACTGTACATTTATTTTATAGATGTAATTTTGTTTTCAGGTAGTGTCACATCTATAATATACTGTAAGGCAAGTTTAACTTTAACATTAACTTTACTATGTCATCATTAAACTCTATTATTATCATAATATATTTTATAACAATATAACACATGTACTTACATATAACACATACATTCCATTCCATCCCATCATGATCATCATTTTTTTCTTCAAGAAAAACAGTATGGTCATGCGAATAAGCACAAAAAGAACTGCATTTTCAAAACCACAACAGTAGACAAGTCATAAATGAGTGTCGTGATTCCGTCGTACTCAAAAAAAGTTTTTTAGATACCTATTTTTAAAGCATTATCATCATTCATCAGTCTTTGTTGTTGTTACACAACAAATGAATGACTGACTATATTTTTTGTGATCTTTCCGTAATAATGTACCATGCAAGAAGACATCATTCTTATGTCGTCCTGTCTCTATTTTTTTCTTGAAAAATATATGCACTAAACTAAAATGTATGACCGATTCGCACATTTAGAACTTGTTCAAGTTAAAAATACCTATCTAGTTACTACACAAGTTCAACAATGAAACAGCTCAGCAATAAGTAGTAGTACATAAGTTTTCCTTCGTTTTTTATCCCAAATTTTTCTTGAAATGTTTATTATTCTTATTTATATGCACTTCTTGTACAATTTTTTGGGCTATGAACTGCGGTGAGTTATATAAACTTATAAACTATTATACTTTTTGCAGTGAAAAAGCTAACAATGACGGCAACTTCTATATTCTTGCCAAAAAAATATATATATGTAAACCATGTATTTTAGATGGTATTACAACAATGCTTTGTTGCAAACTTTAAGAAAAAGAAGAGAGATTTTATATATCGGCTTGTCTGATTGTTACAATGTGTCCCTCTCGCTCTTTACTTCTTTCTCTCTGATTTTCATTCATGCAACGAAACTCTAAAGATGTTCTCATTTACAAAGAGAACCAAGTCATTAGAGTCATGCCATGCCGTCGTCGTCGAGGAGATTTTTTAAAGATAGCGTCGGGATTCTCACTTTGGTAGTGAAAGAGACTTATACTTTAACCCTTTTTATTTGAAAAAGACACGCTGGTAGTATCCCACGTTACTCTCGGAAGAGAGTTTTTATTTAAAAATGTGTGTGTATCTGATCTAGTGACCCCGTTTTTTGTTTTAAATTAAATTGGTGCTGTTGTTGTTGGTGAAAATTTTTTTTTGTTTTTTTTGTACAGAGTTGCCATGACAACAGTCTAGATTAGACTGATGATAACTGTTTTAAAAAATCAAGAAAATTTAGTTAGATTTCCATTGGAAAAGATTTACATGAAGTGAAATACAATAAATTCTTTTAAAGTGACAGTCTTTTTTTTTCTGGGGGAAAATGACAAAGTTTACTGGACTTGGATTATGGACCTTTCTACTTTTATCATTTAGTTTGGTGAGAAATACAAGTGAATTTGTGAATCAGTTTTATAAAGAATATGTATTTTATTTTAATATTCATAAGGACAAGGAGAATATATTAATGAAAAAGTTGAAATTTTGAGAGTTTGAGAATTTTATTTTTATGTTTGTGTAGGCGTTCATTAAAGAAGCAGATCAAACTTCACAAGACGAAACAGCGCTTGTTAAGAAGCTGTCAGCCATTTGTGGGAAAGATGGGATCAAAGTGAGCGTGCGTTTCACTCAACCTTTCAAAGGAATTGTGTATTCAGATGGTAATTTATTCATAAAAAATAGTGGAATTCAATAGTGAAAAATCAAGCTGAGATTCAAGAAAACGCTTACGGGTGGTCGATTCTTCTATTTTGGTATGATTTTTCTCATGTGGAGACGGAGATAAAGGGAAAGGTGAAAATAATATGTTTCTTGTAAGAAAGAGCTTGATGTGATTCTATATTCATGTCAAAACATGTTGCGAAATAATGGAAAAAGGAAAAAAATATCTCTAGTGAAAATCGCAAGTTGCTCCAGAGTTTTCTGCCAACCTGTCCGTCAAAGTGTGTTTGCTTATCTCCTAGCAGTATTGATTTGATCTTGCAAATATTTTTTGTGAACAGGGCATTATGATACACCAGACTGTATTTTTATTGATCAAGAAAGAAACGCAAAATGGAGTTCAGTTCCAGAAACGAGATTCAGGTTGTTTCTACATTTACCACAATGCATATGAATATATTTAAAGCCTATCTTGATATCTATTATTTTAATTGCTAATTTTTGTCTTTTAACTATTCCTTAATTATCTCAGTTTCCTAATTCCTGCTGATGAATGCGGAACAAAGTTTCATGATCCTGGGAGCGCACTCTCCTCACAAAATGATAACACAAGCTTACAACCGGTTAATGAACTGGGTAAATTTTCTATAGCCAAAAATTTCATATAAATGCAAATTATATTTAGCTGGAAAGGGTCATTAAAATTCCATAATTCAATTTTTTATTTGTCCCATCAACTCTTTCTCTCCTTTCCTTCAAGCCAATGAGGTCTACATGGAAAACACTGTCATGTTCCAGCAAAGTCATTTAATCCAAGAACAAGGAGATCTAGCACAAACCTTGCGATGTGTCTGGCAAAAGGAAATTAGACGGCCACTTCATGCCACTCTGCCTCTAGCAATTCGCGGAAAGCACAATAAGAAGTCAACAGAAGAAAAACGGCAGTATCTGCAACTGCCATCATCATCCTCATCCACCTCCCCCTTGACAATATCAGCTTTATCGACAACAAGAGATTTCACTAAAGAATATCTCACAAGCTATCTCACATCATCTCAACAGCGTCATTCCGACATCAGGAAAAAATTTCAACCAAAAGGTCAAGTTGAGAGTGTTTCATATGGGAATAGTCGAAGAAGTGGGAAATCCTTAAGCTTCCGTGCTCCACCTCCGATAGTCACTGCGAAACAACTCAAGTCCGATAACGAAGTGCTCTTGTACAGAAATCCGTCTAATTTCACGGCACTTCCGTTCAAAGCGGATGATGACTCAAGTTCAAGTTCAAGTAGTAGGGCGAGATCAACGGCAACATCACAATTTTCTTTTGTTTCGTTTCACCCCAAAATTATTTGTCTTGCTTGGCTGCTCAGCTTACAACAGAGTTTTTATGGGATTTAAGTAGCTCTTATGCTACTTAAGTGAAAGATGAGCCGGTAAAAGGTTTTGTTAACCTCGCAACTTTCTCTGATCTCCTTTTTTGTGGATTGTTTTTGTTTCTAAAGAAAAGCAGGTTTTGAAAGAAATGGTAGGGACAATGAAAGAGTTAATTTTTTGTAAACATTGACTTTATTTTTAGTTTAGATCATCATCACAAGATGTCTACAGACTCACAGACATTCATTTCATTACACAATTGAAACATATATAATAATTGTAATAATAATAGTATATAATTGTTTTTGACGCCAATTTTCCAGTTTTTTTTTATTTCCAGAGAAAACTACCATTTATATATATTAAATACACTTTGTTTTTTCATTTTTTCCCTTTAGATTTAAAAAAAATTATACATAATAGTTTTTAATACATACACACAACCAAAAAATGATCGACATTTAAAAATTCATTTTAAAGTAGTTTAAAAAGTGTCCACAAGATTCTTCCAAGTATTTCCTATTCTTTTTTTGGCTTTGTTTTTAAAAATGAACCAAGTTTAAGATTAAAACATAAAATTAGCTACATAAAGTTAATTAAAAACTACTACGAACTTAAAATATATATAGTATCCCATCAAGTTGGCAATGTCGGCTACATAAACAAAAGCCCAATTTACACTGTTTCTTACTTAATTGTAATTAAAGTTTTTTAAAAAGTAACTTAAACCTGGTCTATATGTATTTATGTACTTATATTAGTCACAGACAGCAAACAAAGTTGATCATTTAACATTAATGATTACTAATCTGTATTCTGTTATTTGCATATTAATTATAGAAAAAGTATTTGAACTTGAATTAAAGCAGGTAATGATATAGAAAACAAGGAGCAAAATAAAACGTTATTATAATAAGTATGTATGACCACTCAGCGTTTACGCTCGTTTAATTTTTTTTTTTGCATTGCCTAAAAAACCGTCATGGAAGTTTGGATCAGTTTCAGTTTAAGGAACACTTCTTTCTTGATTCATAATAATAATAATAATAATCAGATAGTATTTTTTGTTACTTCTATATACCTTTTTTTTCTTTTGTAGGAAATAATACATAATATAATAGCAAATATGCTATGTACTTGTGTACTCACAAATTTTCTTACATTCTTTCTTTCTTTTTTTATAATTAAAAAAATCAGAGACATGATATCATTGAAGAATCATGTGGAAATACCTTGTTGATATTCAAATCTGATTGACAGGAATAAACCTGTTAAAAACTGCATCACTCACAATAATCCTGAAATGGGAGGAATGTGATAAGTTTCATTTTTTTGAAGACGATGATTTTATTGTAGTTTTTCTTCCTATTTGTGTAAAAATACTTCTAAAAATTGCAATTTGTTACACACAAGTTGTGATATTACACGGGACGATTTTCAGTTTTTTTGTTCTAAATAAACTAGTAATTTTCTGTTCATCCTTTCATTAATTTTATATAGTGTTCAACATGAACATTTGAAACTAGTTTTCCTCCCTACATTTCAATTTTCAAATTGGTTTGATTTGAAATCATTATATTCTTTTTATGTGTTTGATTGATTTGATTCAAATTGCTTTACTACTTGTCAGCGTATATCTTATAATGTATATTTTTTGATAATAATATAATCTATTGTTCCTCAATACGTAATTTTTGGTACAAAAAAAAGACCAGTCAGTACGTTGGCAATGTTTTTTTATCTTCAGATTTTACGATTCGACATGTAAAAATCATTATGTCGAAGGCATACTATTAGATTTATATTTAAAATCTTTAAAATCAGTGATGGCGTGACGCAGTACTTATAAGTTTCATCAATTCGTATTGATTGAATAGAGAGACCGCTCAGTTATATTTTAGACGCTTGCAAATTGCAAATACAGATAATTTTAGATACGAAAAAGCTTATTATCAGATCTATTTGGTTACATTTTTTCTTGTTAAAAATTTTATCAGTTTTTTTCTACTTTTAGTCCATTCACAGATTTTCAGAAGCTGTATATGTGTATGTATTTTTATATATTTTTTTTGGTACGGTTCACGGATGCGGATATATATAACTTTATAACTTGGAGGAACGTTCATTTTGACGAGAGATTTTTTTCTTTTCATTTAACTTATTATGTGTCATTCAGTATACTCATAGTATTCTTTTTTTGTAGATTAAGTACATAATAGGTATGTATGTAATTATAATCTTTCACATTGATTTTGATTTCCAGCTCATCGTTGATTAAAGTATCATTTACCAGATCAGTAAATTACATTTTTTCTTATACAAAAGTGTACTAACACCCTGTTCCAGCTACATAATATAATATGTATGCATTCTACTAATTATGTATCGTCATCATATCAGCAAAAAACCTATATTTTTTGCTGCTATCACAATGTATTTTAATCATTAGCAAAAAAAACTCATATAATTAATCTTTTTTTTTGCAAGACAAATGTTTCTTGATCTTGACCAGAGAAAAAACGTAAACATAGAAAAGACCTTTAACAATAGTTTGTTTATGTAATGCGCGTATATGTAAAATTGAACTGATTTAGTTACGTAAAGATGTAGATTTATACTTAAACGAATTACACAAGATTTTTTTTACAAACTTAGTAGTTTTTTGACAACAGTTTAACATACAAAGAGTTTGCTATTTTAACGTATATTCCCAATCATATAAATATTTACTAATCCTAAGTAAGTTTCAAGTTTATGTATTAATTCGAATTAAAAGCTACACACTATCATCTAAATCTATAATTTATCAATAAACCAAGAATCTATTCTAGTACATAGCTTTAAAGATTTTAAAGTGCTTTGGAAAGAGTCGGAGAGAGGATGATGTTTAGAGAGCAATTTATAAATTGCGCGATGTTTTCACAAGTAATTCATCCTCCAAGAAACCTGCTAAAACTTTTCATGTATTTAACCTCGTTAGTATATAGACGCAGTAAAATGATCAGATACATTCGGGACTTTTTTTGGATGCAATTTGTTAAAACGATCTTGTTATTATTCAAATGTAGTGTACAGCTTTCTCTTTATATGTGTTTGATATCGCCAGTCATTTTGTTCGAGTTGTAAGCGCAGCTTTACAAATTGATTTTAATATGCACATTATGAATAGTTGTGTGTGAAGACACGATAAGTAGTAATAATAAGTAACTTAAGTTTCTTTTGCATTAGTTAAATGGATCACGCAGCATTATTAGTAGAACTAGGAAAGTTTGCCATTACAACTTCCTTTTCATAATGCTAAACAATTTGTAAACTTCTAAAATTATTCTACAATGTGGTAGTAGTGTATCTCGTGTTTTTTCTCACCGATTAAAAGTTGTCACCATTGAAACGAAGTACTAACTTTTCATTTTTCATCATTTTGACTAATAGCAATGGCGAACTAAATAAAATTGGTAGAACTGGTACACAAGTAAGTAATAACTAAAGTGCCGAAGAGTGTTCCAGTGATTCAAGTATGTGTGCTTGTTCAGATTAGTATCTGCAAAAGAGAAGAATATATGTAATTATATAATATATCTTTGTATTTGAGTATATATTTTTTTAACCAGTACATATTTCGAGAGCTGAAATTCCAAAAAACGAACCTGTAATAATTTGGCTTGAAAGGACCTGCCTTACTCAGGCCTAGATACTTGGCCTGATCATCACTTAGCTCAGTCAAGTGAGCGTCAAAAGTTGGCAAATGAAGACTGGCTACATACTCATCTGTAACAAATTGATTAAATGGGTTAAAAGGGATTAAAATATTTCATGATCTGTGGTAAATGATAAAACATCTACATTATATGTATATATCTATAAAACGGAACATACCCATCTTTTTAGGTAACAGGTACACATCAGCCTTGTACCTTCCAGCAGGTGCATTGAATAATTCAATCAAGGCAAGAGCCTGTATAAATGAAAAAGGATATTCTATTAAGAAATCAATACTATCAGATTACAACTTAAAGCCGACCGTAAAATCTTGAACGGACCTGTGTAGCCGCCGTGATTGAAACGACAAACGAAGGAATGCTGGAACAAGTTAAGTTTATCAGCCGACCTTCAGCAATAAGGATGATACGCTTCGCATCTGGCCAGATAACATGATCAACTTGGGAACGAACCTTCTCCCATGTCAACTCGGGAGTCCTTAAGCTTCCCTGAACAATTAATGGATTCAGAGGAAAAGTGTTACTATCGTTTAAAATATATATCCCGAGGATATAAAAATATAAGCTTTTAAATCTTTTTTTCATTTCATTCAACGTACAACATCAATTTCAGTGTTGGAGTGTCCCATGTTGCAAACGATACAACCGTTTTTCATCTTGTCCATGTGCTCACGCGTAACAACGTTCTTGTTCCCGGTGGCAGTTACAACGATATCCACTACACGGATCACTTCGTTCAATTTAACTATTCGAAAGCCATCCATACTACGAAAACGACAAATACATATTTCCCACACCAAATTAATTACACTTTTCACATGAATAAATAAATAAATCAGCAAGTTTGAGTAATTATATAATATCAGTCAACTCTTGGCATTAATTAGTTTTTCCAATTACCATGCCTGCAAAGCGCAAATGGGATCAATCTCGGTAACATAAACTACACAACCTAGTCCGCGAAGTGATTGACAGCAACCTTTTCCGACTTCACCGTAGCCGCACACAACCACTTGCTTTCCACCAAACATGACATCAGTAGAACGTTTTAAACTGCAAGAAAAAATAAACGGCGAACACACGTGAAAAACGCATAAAAACAGGCTTATGTAAGCAACTAATTAATAATTCAAACAATTCCACCTAGCACTTCTCTAAAGTGGAGTAATTACCTGTCAATGATTGACTCTTTGCAGCTGTACAAATTGTCAAACTTTGTTTTAGTCACTGAGTCATTAACATTCATCGCAGGAACTGTTAGCTTGCTTGCTTTGGAAAGTTGATACAAGCGGTGAACTCCTGTGACGCTCTCTTCCACGATCCCTATAAAAATATCAAGAGTTAAAATAGCGTGCAAAATTTACCCTCATTGTTTGTACAACTTTCACTTTTTTATTTCACTGGATATCCCATAAAAAAGCTCCACAAAACTATAAAATCAACCTATATTAGTATGTGCTCTCACAAAAACATGGAAAAAATGCAAGATAAAAGTTGGACAACTCCATACTATGATTTTCATACATGCAGGGTCATATTTTTAAAAATAAGTTTTGCTCATGTTCTGCCAAGCTTCACATCTTATCATCATCCTCCGGTAAATACATTTGAGTTATTTTTTTTGCAAAGCACGTTCAAGTGGTACTTGATTAAACGTGGGAGCAACTATTTCTTCTAAAACAACTTTTTTCTCCATTGATTCGGCAAACATAAAGGACGACAATTTTGCGTGCTTACTAAGCAGAACCTATTAATCCAGTTAGAAGGACCAGTTACAGACACCAGTTGTATGCTCGGGACAGTTTTTCTTTTGGACTATCCCAAAAAACTTGTCAAAATAGCTTTCCACCAACAAGTGCAAGTGCACTAATGAAAACAAGGACTGATAAACGTGACCAACTGAATGGATAGGACGTGCATTCTTCTGTAAACTAGCCATTTTTTCTCTTTTAGTCCAGCAATAAAAAGCCTATCGTTTTATTTTCTGTTTTGGAAACGAGCCAACAAAACAAGATGCATTCAATAGCGTAGGGCTTCATCATCATCATTACAACATTTGTCCCTGTATGACTTCCTATTATACAATCTGAACAGTAATACTAATCGAATTAGCTAAACTTTTTTTTTTGTGAGTGCGACCTTGTGACAAATAATTTATCAGATCCGTCAGCACTTCTAATATTTTTCATGTATTCGTCGTCTAATAATCCCCCTAAACAAAACATAAGTACTTCTGAAATTCAAAAGGAAGTTTTTGAAGAGTGTGATGCCAAAAGCCGAAAATGCCTTTTCAAGTTCCGACTACGAGTAATTCCATTGAATACCACGTACCTTTTATAAGCTTGAACATTGCTGGATACTTTTTGAGCATCAAATGTGTAGCATCGCCCCCATCATCCAGGATCATGTTGGGTTGCCAGTTCTCTGCATTCACACACCGATCTATACACCACCAGAAATCCTCTTCCGTTTCACCTCTCCAGGCGAAAATAGGAAATCCTAAATACAAAAAGGAAACGTTAAAAAATATGAGGAAACTTTTCAACTAATTGGAAGTCTACGTTATCCTTGTACGTGTTCCTATACAACAGCGATCTTATTAGCATTCATATTGTAATTATTCTTGTTATTATATTGGCTCCTATTCCAATTTCCAATTCTTAGAAAAAATATGAGCAACTATTTATTTGTATCAAAATTATTTACCTGCTTCGGCGAGAGCAGCAGCAACCTCGTTCTATTGAACAAACAAAAGGAAAAATAGTATGTACTTATGCAACGTGATTTACTACAACATCGTGAATCAAATAAAAAAGCCCATTTTGCATTTCATTTAATGCAATAAAACTCTTGTGTGTCTGTCTACCTGGGTTGAATAAATGTTGCAAGCCGCCCACCGAACCATTGCACCCAGCTCTGCCAAAGTCTCTATCAGGACCTGAAATAAATAAACACATTGCAATCTTCAATCTTTGAAAAAAACGTCGAGATTTCATTGAAGGTCTAGAAAATAGCGTGTCGAAGAGTACAAGTCATGCTGATATGGATTCTAACTAAAGTAAATACTGTAAAAAATCTCCAAGCATTTAAGAATCCCTTTTACTTTATTCTATAATAAAAACTTACAGCTGTTTGTGCGTTGATGTGGGTGCAACCAACAATTTTGGCTCCTTTCAACGGTTTATCATCCGCAGCCCGTTTCCGCAAGGCGACGATCCCGGGCATCTCTATTGAAAATCAAAAAAATATATATAAACGGTTAGCGTGTGTTTTTCCATCAAGATTAACAGAAATAAAAAGAGGAAAAACACATAAAAAATATAAAAAGCTACTCCATAAACCTCTTTTAAAAATCTTATCGTTTTTTCTCTATCAAATTGCAAAAGATAAGGAGTTCTTACCCTGTTCCGCAATTTCGATTTCACGCCGTCCAAAAGCGTGCAAGTCAATATTTCTGACACAGAAATCATTAGATCCTTTGCTATTTTTCTGTGCTTTCTCCCTTGGACTGACATCGTCCTCGTCGGAACTACTCCCAGTGTAAGAGGCTGAAAATGAGGGGAAAACATGCAAATTCACTATTTATTATATATTTTTTTATTCATTGATCCACTTGTGCGTTCACACGTACAACATGTAGATACCAAGAAAAAAATAAACAGATTCAATATAAATTGGCGATCATTACTTTAATCAACCAACCACGAAGGAAATGCTATCACACCCTTTTTTAACAGTTGACAGATCTATTGCATTTAGATTTTCTGATTCATGAACACTTTTGGAATGTAGAAAACAGGAACATACTTCAATACAAATACTCTATATCTTTTGAAGTATGTGTCATCCACACGAATGTAACAACAACAATAACTATTGCCGTTGTTTGAACGATCATTGGCCCTTAAAGTTGAATTATTTGAAGCTGGAAATAGTTCTCTCTCTTTTTATTATTTTACCGGTCTTGTTAAAAAACGATGCCAAAATACCTAGAAAATTGCGCGTATTTTTTTATTGGAAGATGCGGGTGAATTATTTTCACTGACATAAATACCTATCGTGTATCCAATCTAATAAACGGGAAATATTCTTTTGCATGTTAACTCGTGTTCTGAATCAATTTTTGTCTTGATTGTGCTTTCATATTTCCAAAAAATAACATCATTTATTGCCCTAAAGATCATGAAAAATATATATCTTTTTCTCCAATAAAGCATGCCTCTCATACATTACATGACAAATTCAATTTAATGTGCATGGTCAGCACTTGATTTATTTTGTAACAAGTGTCCTCACAGAGATGTGCCATATGTAATAACCTAAGTATAAACTTTCATCATTTACGCATTCAACATTACAATTGCCAAAAGCCCTTTTATTTGCACGTAGCAAAAGCAATGCAAATGGGAACAAAACTATATGCGAAATGGAGATTGGAGACCAAACGTCATCTCATGATTCATGACTATTTCAAATGATAATAATATTACCCAAGTAAATGTAAACTACTAACAATAGAGATAAAGGGAACTATTAGGTATAAATAATAACTATAGTTACATGAACATGAATCACCTGAACAAGAAGAAAAAAAACGATACACCCAATCCAGTCTATCATCTTTCGTTGTAAATTATTATTATCCTCGTGGACATTTTCTACATCTTCTGTCACTGATTATATATGTCTGCTCTGCCATCAAACATTTTCTGTTAGTTATCCCTTCAAGGGAGCATTTACCCTTCATTATAATCCAGTTCATAAGATAAATGCGTGTATGTTTTTAGTTTAGTTTACTAGATTATGTCACCCAGACAGGCATATAGTTCAGGATGGCTAATGCACAACAGAAATGGTAACAAATATAAAATCTAAATTGGATTTTTGATTAATTATTTTGATAAAAATCATAACCATTTCATTTTTCTTTAAACAAACCATTAACCATTATAATAATTTTCCCTCCTCATTCCATTAAATGGCTGATTATAAAGTAACAAAATAGAAAAACCCACAATTTTGAAGAGCTCTATCTACATTAGCCCAGAAGACTATTAATTTTAATGAGATGAGAAGAAAAATGTATATCAAAACATACAATTGCACATATGGAGTCGTTATAAACATCCCTACCAATAATAATGACAATGTAAGGATAAAGCACAGTAAAAATATTACTGACTAACTGCCTATTTTATACTTTAACCTTCAAAAAAACATCTCGTAGAGAAATTGCACAAAATTGATTAAAATTATAACTGCCAGGCATTATAGTTAGCTTAACAGTAATTGTTTCTTGTCAGTATTTTATTATCTCACATTGTTATGTTCAAATTGTTGGCTGATCTCTGATACTCTACTTTGTACAGATCTTTTTTTTTTCTGCCATTTAGCACACAAATCCAAGAGACACTGCCCAATACAGTGATCTAATAAATGATTGACCTTCTCTAAAAAATAAATCTTTCTTGCTGATGATCATGATAATCATAACGATGATGACGAGTATAAGGTACCCTATTAACTCTACAAAATTTGTCATGGTAACGTCTAAATATTTATAAACAAACTCAGCAAAAATAATAATAATAATAATGATAACCGGATAGGTGATCAAGTTTTTGAACCCAGGAGAAGGCCATTTTCCAGGGTCAAAAATGCTCAAAATGACAATCAGGTGTACATATATTGATAACGTGACTTGGACTTCACACAGACATACCTTTGAAACAGGGACAGAAACTACGGGCCTCAGTCATTTTTTAACTCAACTCAATTCACAATCACACTAACTCCCAAAAAAATAATAAAATAGCTCTACTAGCTTCTTATTTTTTTATGCGAGGTGAGTCAGTTGTCTGAAATGATATGCAACCATTCTTTATTAAAGACGACAGACAGTCATATACCGTCACATATCTAATCAATTTTATATTATTTTTCCTTCTTCTTAGAACTCTATGAAAAGAACAGGCAGTCATAGACAGACACACCATCAAAAATGTATTCAATAACATACATATGTACTGATAAATTTTATGCAAAATGACACATCATAACATATTATTCGTCTTCTTCTGTCTGATGCACAACGCAACATGCAAAAAAAAATTTCTTTCGCGAAATCGGACAAAATATTGAGAAGACTTGAGACTTGACTGTTGGGTGACGTTCTTACAAGATGTTACATTCTAGAAATATGTTTGTCTCATAAAATGAGGGACTCTGTGAGTGAGTGTGACATATTGGTACACATAATGCGATATGACATGAAAGAGAGAGAAAAGACGAGAGCATTGCAGTGGAAGATATATATAAAGAAAAAGTTTTTTTTGCGAGCAGAAGTTCAGCAAAAGATGCAAGATGTGATCTTAAAAAATTATATGAAAGCACACATTGCCCCATTCCATTCTTTTTACGATTATCATCATGTTGATGACCATAGTGTCGTTTACAGTTTTGGAGCAAACCAAAAAATGATCTTGGATAAGTTGCAAGACTTGCAAGTTGGTTTTGTACCTAAAAAACCTCGCACACGTTTTGACATTCTTCTCAAACTGAAAAAATCTTCTTATCACCATCATCTCTCAAGATCACAGAGAGAGACAGAGATGTAGAGAAAAAACGTACAACTTTTTTTACGAGGAGTGAATGCATGACGAGAGCTAATAGATCTTACACGAAGTAGAGCAAATAGATGTTACAGATGAGCGTCTAGATTCCTGTGCCTGCTGATGTTGCGCTTTCTTGGCAGCTGTATCCAAATATCGACAGGAGGCCGGAAGGCTCATACGCCTTCGGTTCCTGTCTTTAAATCCTGATCCACCGGCAATCAACCTTTCAGGGACCTGTTTACATCCCATACATGTTTTTAATTACACTAAATTAAAAATGAACATACTTAACTATTACAAAAATCTTTACAGAATATCTACAGGCTTCTCTAAACAGCAAAATTGCATCTGCGTTCTACTTCAAAGTGAATTGAATAACAAATACTTTTTTAAAGTTTCATTTACACATTGTTATTTCATGTTAATTTAAATATGGACAGTACACCCCAAAAATAATGAATTTATATAAAGCAAAAAAGCAATATTGACATTATTCCAACGCTCCAAAAAATAATCAACAAAACAAAATAAAAAATAGCAGCAGACAACAACGGCGGCGGCTAACGGTAACGGTGGTGATCTAACATATCACTTTAAAAAACCATAATCATAAACAAAAAGCAATAACAATAAGAGTAACTTTCACAATATATACGAACAAATATATATGTATAGCATATAAAACAATTGAAGCTCAATGTAGTAAAAAGACATATTGATTTTTATATTTTACTTGAACGCACTTAACACCACCATACAAACCACCACACATGCCAACAACAATAAAAATCAAAATTGTTGAGAGCACAAAATGGCTGCTATTTAGATATAACTACATACGTACATATATCCCCTGGCATCAATATCAATTGTCGTTTAGTTTTTTTTCAGAATAATATTGTCATTTCCATCGTTTTTATATTCAGTTTATTCATTTGATTGCATTGAATTTACATTTACAAGCTACCTACTCACTTATAAAAACACACGCCTAAAAAATCTTCCATTATTGCCGGATACGATATAGAAACAAACCATAAGATAAATATGCACAATATGGAATGAACAATGAAGCTTTTTATATTGAGCACAATGACAATCGGATCATCATTGTTGAAACTAAATGTGTGTGTGTTCGCCTTTAATGTTCTGTCATGATCTCTCTGAAATTTCTGCATTTGGCACAAGTGTCTTTATAACTATTCTGCATTATTAATAAAAATATCGCTATTTGAGTTCATGGCGATGATGGTCGCCTCTCTGTGTTCTCGATTATTGGCCATTATATTTTTGGTGTGCACACGGGACACACACACAGACACACATACAAGGAATGTGAATGAACGAGTTTTTATTGTCAGGAGTCATAAATCATCATTACCAATCAATGACTCTCTATAACATCAAATCTTTTTAGTAGTTTCCTTCTCACTCCTCATATAAATATATCTGCCTGTCATTTTATCTCTTTCACACCTCACTTTTTACATTCAGTTTCCTTTCATATTTATCGTCCAACCACACAAATTGACTGCTACTACTACTACCACGACTACTACTACTTATTACATAACCATCTACACAGTATTTAGGAAGAAATATGAGATGTTTGTGAAATAGAAACGAAATTATGATGAAGTCATCATCATCATCACACAACTACTACAGAGACCACATAAAAAACTATATCATTTTCTCAAAGTGTACTAGCTAGGTATATATTTATCAATCTTTCTGCATATATGAATAACAAAGTTGTGCAATAATCGTGTAATTTGCAAGAAAATAAGAGGGTTGGTATATACTTGAATATAAAAAGTAATGTGCACAGTAAAGTATATAAATTATACAGGATAAAATTTACGACTGTTTTTTATATTCTTAAATCAAAAAATAGTAAGAACAACAATTACCATGATGTCGAGCGCAACAATGTCGAATTTGATGGGTTCATCGAGGAGATGATTGAATTTTAATCGATACTAATAATAATGAATAAAGAAAAATAATGAAACGTCACTTTATTTAATAACAGGGACATATACATTATATATTTATATATATTTTTCTAAACTTTTACAATAATCACAACTATTAAATGGCTATGAAATATTTCCACTTGTTTGCTTTGCTCGAATTATAAACGGTATTGAAAACACCAAAGAAGAAAAAAAGGGGAATTCAAATTAAATTTTTGGGTTTTTTAGAATTACACCGAAACGTCGAATGTCGAATTGCTACAGTGTTGGTTTCTTTTCTGAGATACTCTCTGTAACAATAAGTTTTAAAGAAAAGAGGCGAAAAAATAAAGGATAATCTTGGAACTATTTATTTTATTTGTTCAGTCTGTAGCAAAAAAAAAATTTCTTTTTATCTTCTGCATATCTCTCTGCAGAGAAAAAAAAGCATTTTCTGGCTTCCTCGATTGGAAATCCTATAAATCTCTTATAGAGAAAAAGTAGTACTTGTTCAACTTATTTTCACATCACAATGGATTTTTACAGAGAAATTTAGCTAAGAAAAAAACTTTTTGCTTTGTCGTTTTTCCTCTATTCTATCCATTCTAGCAGAAAATATAAAGGATTAACCATACCAGCAAATAATAATATATTTCTATTCAAGTGGGTCCCGAAATAGAAAGATCAGTGGCTTTTATTGCAACTTGTGGAAAAAGCAAATGTGTCAAGTACAAGTGAAAAATATGTGATATTATATGCCTAACATTTTGTAGGATTTATGAAGGATTTTTTAGGATATGTTTGTTGGATAGATGTCAACCTTCAAGTATGAAATTTCAATCCAATATTTATCATGCTTTGTCTACAGATAATAATAAGACTTTTATATAGATATTGAAAGAAAACTTTTAGTTTTTTGCATCATCCAATACATATAGCTATTGAAATAAGGGTGAAATCATTCAAACTTTCATTTTTGCAAAAAGTTTCCAACCGAACCATGTAAAATTATTGATGAATCTAACCTACCTTTTTCCAAAAAGTTTTATCTACTTTCAATGAGCCTAAACCTAAAGATTCTTCCATTTTCGGACAAGCCTTATACATATTACAACAACTTAGTTATAAGTTAGATATCATATCTTCCCATTATGTTTGCTCTCTCCAACAAAAACCCAAGCTAAACTAATCGAGACTGTTTAAGGAAAAGTACCAGAAGAAATAGAAAGAGGAAGAAAATGGGAAAAGCATAAGAAAAAGTGAACCGCAAATAGGAAAACCAGAAAATACTACGCAAATAGTTGTGGGACGTGGAGAGTCCCTCTCTGGAGGATAAACTCACCGGAAACCGCTACCATAAGAAAAGATACATGATTCTCTTTACCAATTCTTATGGACGGTTAGTGAGGGCGACAGAAAATAAAACATGATTTTCCCTTCCTTTTCTTAACCCTTTCTCTTCCTAGTAGTTTGACTTGACACACCAAAAAAAACGTGAAATAAATAGGCTGGTAAATCGGAATCAAGGAAATTAAACTCTTACACTTGGCGTTGTAGTATGTTTACGTGTAAAAAAAGTTTTTTTTTTGCTTTGCTCCTATTTCCTATCAGCTATCCTATATTTATTTAATAGAGGACAAGAGACAAGACCAGAAGAAGAGTAACAGAAACCAGAAAATTTCATCATATTTTTTTCCTCATGTGATAAAAAAATTGTAATTCTATTAAAGCTGACAATGGACTTGGACACGAATCAAAACATCTTGTGTATGAGGCGAAGAAGAAGGGATACTCTATATACTTTCTTATCTCTCTACTTTATTCTCCTCATAAATTGAGTTTTCTCTTATAAGCTAATACACATCTAATACTCTTTCCTTTTCGCAATATTGTAGCATCTCATCTTGAACATGAAATACGTATATCAGTCCAATTTTCTCTGAGATGCTATTATAGAAAAAAAAGGTGTCTATTATAACGAAAAAGATAAATACTTGGTTTCGTCAAAGATATTGAGACTCTTTCGATCATACTAAACACACACATATGTACTCCACTTATTTGTGATGATGGTGTTCCCCGTGTATGATGACTAGTGTGACGACACACTCAAGTCGGCACGGAATTAAAACCTATAAGATCAAAATAAGATGTGGGGTTTTTGCTTCGTAGCGAAAAAAGTATAGAATCATGACAGAAGGAAAGCAAGAAAAATATATCTTATGCAATTCTCAAGACTCGTCGATACGTATAAACACATGACGCAATACTTTGGTATGCATTTTTTCTATACGTTATCGTTACAGTATGCATTTACATTTTTTACATTAGTATCAATCTCATTTTAGTTGTTTTAGTAGAAGCGTTTATTGTAAAAAAGTAAAATGAGCGGTAAACAAGCAAGCTATTAAGCAAAAGATAAATAAACATGGCAAATAACTGCGTGCATAAATAATGACTTTTTTACTTTAAAAAACAGCGTATTTTATCGCAAAAATATAAACATATCAAGTAAATTTACAATTGACAGTACACAAATTATAATTATTTTTTCGGCATTTTACCTCAGAAGAAAGTTGCGAAGGATTCGCACTTGACGAGACCAAAGGACTCGTCCCGATTTTTGCGCGGTTGGCATGCATTTTCCAAACGTTTTATATAACTTTTCGTTGGAGTTGTTTTTATACTCAACTTTTTTTAACGATTATTATTGCATTAACAAACAGGAAGATTATAATTATTTGAGTGGAACCAAACTTTTATTTTGCTATTAGTACAAAAACATATATATATGTGATATGAGCAAAAAACGGCAGTGACTTAAAGTTATTCGTCGTCTGTCGTCTTCAGTGCCATAACTTTTTAGTGAGTTTTGTGAATAGAGAACAAAAAAGCACACAGACACAACAATAATAATACTATTATATTTTATTATTACATTTAACAAGAGCACATCAACATCAAAATAAACCGCACACACAAAATGATTATGTATCTGAGAGTGAAAACAGGAAAAAAGGATGATGATGACGACGTCGTGAACGAGAAACGATAATGAAATCAACTCATTGAAACCCCACTAGAAAAAGAGAGAGACACACAAACACAAATAGGAAAACACTTTCTCTCTGTAAAACAGCAAGAGAGAGTCATCATATCGTAAAAAACAATAATAGTATAATAGTGTCAACAGGAGGATACACGAGCTGTCTCTTTTTTGATGATAGTGTGTTTTTTCGTCTTGTTTTTGTTGCTTTTTTATTTTGTTTCTGTTGCCGAAAATGCCGCGTTTTACTGTTAAATGTCACTACTATTATTATAGTACTTTCTAAAAAATATATAGTCAGTCAGTCAGTGGAACACACACACACAACACACATTCAAAAACACCACACTATAAAAATATTTTAGCAAAAGCAAATGTGCTCGTAATAGAATCTGTTTTCGGATGATGACGATGATAATGATGATGGAAGTGTAGTACTTTCAACTTTAATGTTTGTAGTAGGAAAATACGATATCTCTTCGTTTTTAGAACAACATCAACGATTACAACAACCAGAAAGCACAAAATGAAGAACCGAACCGACAAGGGAGACGTGAGACGTCCTGCTAAACAGATAGAAAAGGAAGATGTAGAAGAGATGATGATGCAGTTATAAATCTCGCTGACAAACAAATATAAAAAACTGATACTGACACAACTAAATAGTGCTGCTGCAGTCACTCAGCATGGGGTAAAACTAATAGCCGTCAGGCGCTCAAAATAATAATAATAGACAATAGAAGAGTTCTTTTTAAATGAACAAGACTCAATAGCATTTTTCTGCCATATCAAATATCACCATTCTAGAATATCATATAGATATAGTATTTGTTTAATGGAATTTGATACAAAAGCTGGTTATCACACCCAGCAAAAATCAAATGAAAATAGCGTCAGAATTGACACAAACGATGAACGACCACAAACGGCCTTCATATGAGCAAAATAGTGAGAAAAATTACGGTGTAGCAGCTCCATGATATTAACGGGCCACAAAAAAGAAGAAGAATAAACAGAAGCTGGCCGTCTCTTTTAAAAATAAGTGGCCAACAACTGCAGAAAATATCAAAATATAAAATCCAAGTTAACTCGTGCTCATAAATTTTTATATATTCCTTTTATTTTCCTATTAAGTTTTTGGGATAGAAAATTATATTACCAAGCAATTGTGCTCTGTAAACTTGTGTTTATTGCTGCTAAATACCAAGCACTAAACAATTTTCTCTCTGCATTTATTTTAATAGTAGAGGAAATAAAAAAGTAATTAATCAAATGCTCTTTATACTAAAAACATGTTCCATATGGAATGGATAAACACTAATGCGTTTTTAGTATAACAAACAATAAAGCAGCAGTAAACTAATTTGAGTTATATGGCATGTGTAATTGCACAAAAAACCTTTTTGATTACAATAATTAGTTATACACAGAGATACTCCTCCAATTATAAAAATATAAAGAGGATGTGCAGTTTAACCAGTAGCACACATTATAATCATAACAGTATACATTATTGTCATGATCATGGACGCAGAACAGCACGTGGAGGAGCAGTGGCAGTGACAACCAAACCAGAAATAATAAATTGAGCTAAGAAACACTTCCAGTCTAAATAAATAGCGACAGTAAATACTACTCCATCCAACTATCAGATTTTGATGCCCTTTACACTCGTCTCATTATCTTGTTGAATGGATTTCACACGAGTCCTTTTAAAAAAACCAGAAGGAAGGAAGACATAAAACTCTTTTGGAGTCGCATAATATCCCATCAGAGTCAGAGCTCAGCTTAGCGTGAGTAAATACACATCCCTGACAAATACTCGCAAAAAAATATATTTCCCAAGGAAGCTTACCTACTTTGTTTTTTACCTTTACAAAAACGCTTATAAAATCCACCAGACTTCCCACGAACGGGAAACATTCTCTGCTAGTTTAGCCTATATTTTTTACATATGATCTTTATAGTTTTTTTCCTATTTTACCTATTCTTGTATATATTGATATACTTTGGCCTCTTTAAATATGTGTCCAAAATGAAAGAAAATTGTTCTAGTGCCACCATCACCTAAAGGACAATGCCAAATGGTGAGAATTTTTGAGTGTGAACTTTTAGACAAAAGTTAGGCTACTTTTTTTGAAAAATCGATTCTCTTTTGGTGTTTAATACTGAAAATTGTTCCTTCCTTCATCCTCCTCCTCTACTGCATCTATCCGAATCTGAACAGCCCAATATTTTTTACTTTGGAGAGTAAATGATGGCTCTTTCTAAAACATTCACGTACGTAGTCCTTTATCAACAAAGACGCATATTGTGCACAAGCTTGTGACAGAGATGAACGTGTGTGTAGCTATATGAAAAACATAGTTTTTTTTTCTTTTTGCTTTTGTGCCTTCAATTTTTCTTACTTGTTCCTCTTTGAAAAGAAAATTGCAAGGTTTTTTCATACCGATAAGAGATGACATTTTGGTATGTATATATCTCATTTCTTGTACATACTTGCTTTTTTCTGTGATCATAGAAAAAACGCTATGTAAATAAAGAAGTAAAAGAGGAACAAGAAATAAGTAATAATAAATAAATACAAGTCGCTCAGAGGAGAGCATATGTCCTCTTGTGGCTTATTTTCCTATCCATTTGTTTCACTCACAGGAGGAGGGGGATGGATGAAGGAGGATGGAGGTTATGAATCCTTTTTGGGGCACTGGGACGTAAAACATCAAATGATAAACCTGACTCCCAAAAAAACTAGCTTCCCTTTCATTTACTATCTATTTATTTTTTTCCGCTCTTATTATCTGTGTATATGCTTTTCTACGACATCACAAGACAAAAGGAAGAAGACATGTGACTTGTGAGAAGAACAAATTGAAAAAGAAAAGAAAAACTACTGTAGTGACTCAACAAAAATTGTACATGAAGGACACCTAAACAATCGAAGCTTTTTTCTAAAAATCTTTGGTTCTGTTCTTCAAAATATAAAATGATGTGATGACAGACAACATGACATTAAATGTTTTTATGTTTTCTTGGATAAAATAGAAAACATTTATGGACCCAATCTGTTCACTGCCACTATATATACCTACCTTGCCCTTGCCCATAAAATTCCAAAACCTTTTTACCTATTGATTTTTCTTATGTATTTGTGTACTTGTAAATCCATGAAATCAATTCCAGTCAATCCGCAAAATACATATATTTTTTGTAGACTCAAAATGCCCCAAAATGCTATCAACGAAACCACTCGTTATTAAAGGAGATCGTACAAAACACACACACAATCGCAAAAAGAAACCTTTCTGCAAACTGCCAACTCAAATATAAATTTCACTCTACACTACTGACATTTCTTCTGGCACAGAAAATTTGATAGGTGGACGGACGGGCATATACACACACAAAAAGGAAAATAATATGCGGTTATTACAGAACAGAACAACATACAGTCTTTCTTTTTTTATCAAAGCTGTTTTTATACTTCAAAAAATAACAATAAGCCAACAAGGAATAGCTCACCCCTATACACTATTTCTGCTTTTTTAGATGATTATTATTAAGACGATGAGGAAAAATGACAACGATGAGACTTCCACTTGCTTTTGCACCCATATATATTCGCTTACTTGACAATATTCAATAATAATAAGATGCGTATAAAAATCTTCTCTCATTCATGGCACTGTACACTGTTGAGACAGACCACCACCACTCCCACCACAGCATTATCTTTCTTGATCTAGTAGACTATTAGAAGACATAAAAATGGCACAATCTGAGTAAGTGAGCAAAAATCTCGCAGAGACATATAGATTCTTCCCATGTTACTTAGGTATAAGTGTACAATATACACAGAACAAAGGGAAGATGTTGGATGTTGAATTGACGTTTCCTTACGATTTTTATTACGCTGCGCTGATGCGACTGCTAAAAGTTTGTGGATATTTTACCTTCCCCTTCCACTTCTTCAAAATCAACTGCATAAGAATATGATGATGATGCGTATGACGGCGACATGTGCACACACAGATTCAGATTACATTTTAAAGTGCTGTGCAATCTGTTACACTGTTACAAAATTTGCATACAATATCAAAAGCCTTGAATACGACTTGGTGTGTAATGTGCATCTGTGTATCTACCTATATAAAATATTGATATTTGAATGAAACTTTATTTGACATCACATCTTTGAGACGGTTTCTTCTTATTGTTGCTAGGGACAACGGACAACAATATAAACGATGATGATGACGATGATGCCATGCATGTTTAATGCTTGTTGCCGTTAGGCAGGAATATTTACTACGCTGTGTCCTTTAAAAATGTTTAAAAAATAATGTAGTCTATCATTTTTATCTGTTAAGTAATAATGCTCATGTTATTATTATTATTTTTTGATTAAACCATGTAGTACAGATACTTGTTTCATCGTATCAAATAACCAAATGAACTGTATAATGAGTTCATCTTTAGTTACATGTTTTCATCATATCAGATTGTCCTATAAGCCAATTCAGTATTCAACATTTTTTTAACCCTTTAATAGTTAAAAATAATGATGATGATGACGATTGTTATCAGAAAATAATAATTGCGCCTGTGTTTGTACACGTACATACTTTTCTGGCTTGTGTTGTTCTTCTTGTTATTATAACACATCATCCAATTTCAAATTGTTAAATAAAAAGCAGCAGGAGCGCCCACATGATCAGCAACATCATCTCATTTTCAATTCCTTCCCACTTAATTTTCTTCCTAGTAAAATACTACCTTTATGATGTCTTCTTGGTCGTATATTTATATCTGGATTTATTCTTACAAAGCAGAATATTATGTTGCGTAAAAACATAATTGTTTGAGAGATGGTGTGCTGATACTTATGACATGATGATGATACGCTACGTTCCTTGGTGTGTCTTGAATACGTGAAAAGCTTTAGGGCTGATAACGTCAACTTAATGTCAAGTAAAAGTTTATTCTTCAGAGCTCGCTCTTGGAATTTACCGTGACTCAAGATTCAAGCAATTTGAAAATTAAATCTAATCGAATGACAGTATAGTAAAAAACAGCACAAGATTATCGTCTTCTTATCAATGCCGTACATTTTTAATAGGCCTTCTGCTGATTGGTCAAGTTAATAATTATTATTAGAGAGTGATTACCACTACTGTCTGTTGTCATATTACTTAATTTTCTTTTTAGTACAAAACACACTAGAGTCCGAGCCAAAAAAATTGTTACGACAACAATAAACAACCACGCCAAAATACAAAGCAAAAATGGATTGAAAAAAATTAAAATGGTAGTGAGTTGTATTGACAATTGGCAAATCCTTGACTGCTTTACAGACAGTACTTCATTCAACTCAAGTCTATGACGACTTGGACGACGACGGCACGGCGACAAGGCAACTTGGAAGTTGGAATAGAAGATAAATTCTCTGGCTAACAGACAATCGCATTGTTATAATAACAAGCATTTGTAATATGGCCAGTAGCAGATGATGGTATTGTGATCCTATATAGGTTGCACAACAATCAAAAGATTATAGTACGTGCTAATTACCACATGCGTTTTACAATTTACTACTACCAGCTATCCAACAACTCCATCTATTTTCCATTTGAATGTTATGCTTTCATTATTTCTTAAAGTATTCAACAACCAACCACCTGAGAACCATAAATATTCATTCGCATTTGCTACTTACTTTATTGCTGTCATGATGAGTGACAATGCAGAATAATAAAAAATCCACTAATAAAAAAATATATACATAATTTTTTTCTAACTCGAATTAATTGATTCGCCGCTTGCATCCCAATCCCTACTGCGTCGTTATCTTTATCACGCAAAACTATGATGCTATATGGATTATCAACAAGCTACTTGAGTACTCACTCTGCCAACCAGCCACGCACACCAATAATAAAAGCTTAGTTAAAAATACAATTCCACCCTTTTCCAAGGAAGCTCAGGACAAAACTCCGAGGATCCGTCAGCACTTTCATATAAACACTACATCGTTAAAATAAATCAGGAAAAAATTAATTAAAAGGGTTAACAATGCATGACGAACGGCCGGTCACCCAAGAGGAAATGTGTAAAATCAGCATTTGGTTTAGCATGAATAATTTAACAGCGTGAGAAAGCGAAACTAAAGTAATTGGAATAACATTAAATCCATGCAGTCAATAATTAAACTTTAATTTAAGGATCATATTAAAACAATGTTTTGGAGAGACAAATTAAAATTGAAAAAATTGGTTCCTATTTGTAATTCAAATTTACCAACTGGACATAAATATTTTCCTTCTCATCAGCATTTCAAATAGATTTCCACACACCTGAAAGAAACTTTTTCAATTTATGGATCTTGGTAAGTTTCCACAAAACATTTAAATAGCTAAATACCCATTTAAATATGTACAAAAACTAGTGTCTCTTGTATTTTACATAACTGGCTTTTGGATATTTTAACATATTTTTAATTGGACATATGGAACTATTGAAACAAACCCGGACAGAAAGACGGAATACAGACTGATCGCAAGCGAATTTTACATTATTTGTTTTTTATAAACGAAGGTAAGCTATAGGTATATATATTTGCAATGCAACGCCACACATAAAACCAGGCGTCATAAGTCAACAAAGTGAACACACAATGCAGACACTTTTTGACTTTGCCTCACACAAAGCTATATGTTTATGTGCTTGTCCATGAGATCAATGTGGCCAAAGGGTCACACTAGTCAACCCATTCAATATACAACTCTACATTTCTGCTTTAGGCTTTAGGGTCATTCCAATCACCAGTTACAATCTTTTTTCGCAAACTTTTGTCATTCTACCAGTATATTCTTTATCCAGTACATTGCATTTATTTTATAATTAAAATCCCATTTTATCTGATTTCTTACAGTAAGAATATTATAGCATCTAGGTATACTGTTCCTCCGACAGACACACACAAAAAAGTGTAATAACTGGTTGGACTTTTTAGCATCACTATAAGCAAGGACATCAGCCCATTACTTCATTAAATAATGATACGGTACGAAAAGTGCAAACTCGAAAAATCCATACATCAGCATAATTAATTACCTCGAGGTTTTTTATTTCTTTAACATGTAAAGAGAGATGGAGATTACATTGTTTTTAAATAACCTTTAGCAAAGGATACCTCCTCGATCATCATCATTCATTTGATGTTGTTCTATTACTTGAGGCTTTAGAGTTTAGAGACTGTAGATAAATAAGAAGGATGGATGGATTCATGACTATTTTGATAGTTTATGTAGTGCAGTGAACACACTATGTCAATATTTCACCATCAAAAAATATAACATAAGAAGAACAACAATAACAACATATTTACATTTTAGATTGATATACTATTTATCATTTATTTGCACTGATTGTTTAAAAGAATTGTTGGCAGTGGTGGAAAAACGAGTGCGATATTTAATTGCAAGTGTCTGACGACATGAAAAGGAGGCAAATTGTGAGTACTGAGGAGCATGTGTTTAACGTTACTTCTTCATATATTTATTTTAGCAATAAACAATAAGCAATATTAACAGTAGCAAGTTGGTCGAATGGAGTTCATGATAATCAATCGTACTGTCAAAATAGTCATTTGTTTTTGTAGTAGTCGTAGGCATATTTTGTATTTGCAAATAAATAATTACTTTCGTCTTTGTCAGATGCAAAACTTGTGTGAATGAATCATTAAAAATACATCTTGTAAAATTTACATGAGTTACCGTTGTACAAAATTAGTGGGCATACAAGTTTCTCAGATAATTTATATGAAAAGAGTTTCAAGACAAACTTTGCAACCTATTTTGATTCAATAAAGAAAAACATTAATTTCCCCACATATTTTTCTGAAAATTCCCTTTATAATCAAATCCTAAGTTATAATCAATAATAAAAGCAAAGATAAAACATCAGTCAATAATCCACAAATTAATATTCAATATGACAAGTAAAAAAATGATTACTTTTAATGAAACATCTATTTAGCCCTATTTTCCTTAGTGAACCAATATATTTCTCAAAATTGCATATATAGCTTTATCATATTTTGATACCATCATTAGTAGTTAATAAAGCAGATTTTGATCAGAAAAAATCCTTTCAACAGTCTCAACTCCATACAACATTACAAATCAAAAAAACTGACGTCTTCATCCTCTCACTAAACATCTCAAATGAAACGAGCGAGCGAATAATACAAAAACCCCGAAACTAATCCGCATTATATTCTCGTCACGTGTAAATCTTGTAGCTCATAATATATAAATATGTAATATCATCGCTTTTCTGCAGATGCAGCAAAAAATAAATAAAACTTCTCGGGTCTCTAGGCTCGGCACATGTACCGATCAACAACAAACAACTCCCAATCCCAATCCTTTTACTTTATCACACATGTCAGTATTAATACCACATAAATACCTACACACAACACCACAAACTAGGAAAATACACACACGGAAATGGAATTCTCTCAAGTACATTTCATTTCCACTTGCCTTCAATTTCCAACCAAGCATCATGTTATGATCTTGTCGATTGTCGATATCACTATACCAGAAAACATATAAATCTACGCTATTGGATTTGCCGATTATAAAACTGCAATTGCACATTATAGTGTTTATTTTATAAACTTTCATTCAATTTAAACAAAATTTCCATTTTATTACAAGCTGTTGTTAAGGTGGTATATATTTTTTTGTAAATGGATATTTAACACACGTGAAAGTGAAGTATGTATAAATAATTGTGTATCAAAAATCTCTCCACACAACACAACAACAGTTCTCGGCAAACATTCGATTCGGTGCAGAAATAAAGTAACTAGAGAAGCCTATGGAAGTATTTTGTGCTCTAGTCGTAAAGATTTATTGTTATTACTCACTAAAGAAAGGTCAGAGACAAAGAATATTTTAGTTTTTTTTGTCTTCGTATTAGAGGTAGAATCTTACTTGAAACATTGCATGTAAGTCCAAGCCTTCATCCTCCTCAGATAGTTCAGAGCTGACATTTTCTTGGTCGGACGACGTCATTTGCTATTATATTATTATGTCAGAGTTGTTGAGAGACAGAGTGTCTTGGATATTGGAGTAGAGTAGCAGAGAATTAATAGCAGATGTGTAGAGAAAGTGGTAAGTGTGTAGTAGTGACTTCTGAGAAACTGACCTTAATCAAAATCCCTCCGTCTTCAACATTGAATACTCAAGAATGCTCCTGATTTTTGTTTCCTTTTGTGTCACTCACGCACAACCAAAGAAGAATGTTTCATATAAAATACTGTCCTTTCACTTGGTTATTACAAAACTAATTGTATGGCATATTATAAGACCACGATATACTGTTTTCTTCCAACGGGAACAATTTTTCCTTTCATTCTTCAAACTTCTTCAGAAAAATGAATTTTTCTTTTGACGTATGTATCCTTTATTAAACCGTAAGGTATTTAAATTATTTAATATTGAATTTTTTGTAACAAACTGTATTTTTTTATTAAATACTAGACTAAACAATATAAATTAGTTTTGATATAGTTAGTTTTGTATGGTTATTATTGGAATTCCTTCGAAAAGGGAAACTGGAATAACGATTGGTATGCTGTAACCAAACAAAAGAAGCTTTTATGTGCACTTAGCTCTTTTGTTTGCTCAGGCAAAATTACATAATATTATTGCTTCCTCCATAAGTACATATGATCATCTTTTGCGCCAATAAACATCTCATCATATTTATTATTAATCTTTCTTCAAACTGGTTCAAATAGCCCCGAAAAATAAGAAGAAAGACGATTCCCTCTAAACTAGACTATAAACCTTTCATCGAAAATATCATTTTTCCGGTGTATTATTATTATTATTAGAAATATTAATAGAAAACGTCAAAAGGAAGATGAACAAAACTTCAAAACTATTACTAAAAACGCGCCCGGTAAAGTAGTCTAGATGTTTCCCCAAAGTAAAAAAGGCTAAAAGGCACCTGACGACTTTGTCTTGCAAAATAAAAATATATGAGGGAAACGGCAAGAGCTAAAACACTTTTATCGAAAAGGTTAGAATATTATTATTATTTGGTATATACATATCTCGGCGAGTTTGCCATGTAGGATCTGAAGAAGGAAACTTTCACTAGCTTTCTCTCTACTGACATAGTTTGGTTCAAGTGTTACTAAAATTAATTTTCAACATAATATCATGCACATGGAAAAAAGGACTTTGCTCTGCCGTGAGGATATATAAACTTAAGTGAGTGAGTGAGTGTATGCATCGTGGTTAAAAGATATTTAAATCTTTATATCGTATAAATATACATGCGATCACGTTCATTTTGTATACTTCCTTCCACCTTTAATATATATTTTTTATAATAACCGCAATATAAAAATGCATAGATGCCAGAGAGAAATGGAGAGAGAGACTATTTAGACGACACTCTAGACAATTTTGGGTCGGTCCTCTCACAGGATCTGATCGATTTTAAGTGGAGAGACTGAAAAGGGTATGCACACAAAACGTCCAAAACAAAAAGGTCCACGGTCAGAAGGTCCAATCCAAGGTAAAATTTGTATTTTTATGGCAGTTAACATTCGTATTTCTTATGGCAGTTAACATTCGTATTTCTTATGGCAGTTAACACTCATATTTCTTATGGCAGTTAACAT
>JAQFYG010000490.1:0-29695 GCA_034694325.1 Entomobrya corticalis | reverse complement strand
TGTACACCAAAGTCTTTAACTAAATTCATTAGCACCAAGAAGACGCACAGTCTGTTATAAAACATGATGGGAATTGGGAATACGCATAAATATTACAATATACAAAATTATGTACCTAAAATAAAGTTTGCAATTACAATCAATTGGTTTAGTAATTGACCTTGTTTCATGATTTGTAGAGAGAGCTTAGTTCTTTTAACTGCACATCCTAAAGATCACATAAACCATGGCATGATAGTAGTATTAGTGCTTATTAGTAATAGTAAGAAAAAAATCTGACAAAGTTGTGGGAAGCGAATAAGAAGAGAACACATACACACACGGCTGGTTAAAGAGATATAGATCTAGAGTAACGGTTGTATAGAGATTCTCTGGCTTCTGTGGTGTTCGTGTGAATCTAGATGATAGTCATGATCTTGTTTTTTTTTACTTCCAATAGTTCCAATTCCCAGGAAGCGAGCAAGGAATATAAATGATTTAAATGTGATTTACACAATCGACTCCATATGCAATTCAGACACAACATATTAGTGCGAATCAATGTTTTTATTATTGTGTATGTAGTGCTTACAAAACAGAGTTTAGCATTTAGTTGTATAAAAAATAGTTTAATCAATGTACAAATTTTAAATTAGACTTAAGTACCTACACACTGAGTCAGGAGTCAGGAACTTAAACGTGGACAACAATGAAATTATGTCTTATTCAGCTAATTATTCCAATTACTTAACACTATGATTATGATACATGCGTCATCATAAAATATGTTGAAAGATATGAAGTTATAGAGATTCTGAGATTTCTTGGGAAAAAAAGTATTCTTGGAACGTTGGAACAGATTCTCTTCAATCTTCAAGTTCAAGCTCAAGGTATTGACATTGTAGAATTTCATGAATTTATAAAGCAATAATAAACTTATTGTCTGCATTTAGTTAACTAATTGTAGAGGGAACTTTTAAAAACAAAATTGTTTTATGGTTGAGTTAAAGTACAATTTGAAAGGACGGCAGACACCTCGCTATAGTAAAGTTGACAGATGACAGCATTATTTGAAAAATCTTGTTCGGCAACTTTCATCTCAGAATTTACGGAGATCTGTTAAAAAATTTAAAAGTGGGTTAATTAAGTACAAAACTTTTAAAATAGTTAATCTTCTGCTGTGAAACAAATACCTTGAAAGTATATTGTCCCGGCTTCACATCCGTCATATCCACCCACTGACAATCAATACTGGCATGATAAACGTCTGCACATCCAACGGCAATCCCTTGATCTCCATAATTGGCACATGCATATTTTTTCTCTGATCCTTCAACGCAGTCATTATCCTCCAAACAAAATGACGCCTTATGACCCTCAGCAACCTTTTTCCCGTATTCGTCCAAAACATCGAAAAATGCAAACACTTCCATGCTGTGGAAATGCATATGACAAGAGTGGAACTGCCACAGGTGCTTGGGAATACCTGGCAAAAAGTCGGCGTTGCCATTATTCCTTATTTTTGCTGTGAAGCGAAGAAGTCGTCGGGTTTGGAGATGCCAGCCGTTGACGCCACGGATTTGAGCGTGATATGCCGTGGAGCTGACACAGCTTTCCTCCATGGCGCATTGGAGAAAAAATAGTTGCTTATCTTCAAGATAAGTTGAACGCTCGACTTCTTTGGTGTCTGGGACTAAATCGGGGAGACGATCTGTACAAATGACTGATGCAAAATTACGCCCATTTCCGGGACAATTTATGGAAATTGTGGTGTTTATGGCGTCTGATGTGGCGTTTGAAGTGGGAATGTCGTGATGATAGCATTCAGAAAGATCTAGCTCTGTCCCAGAGCATTTGACGCCAGTTGTTTTTATTTCTGATGGGGAGCCTCCGAAAAAGTCAGTTTGTGGAGCATCTCCAGCAAAACCGAGATTTAGTTGACGACATATAACAGCAGCTTCTAGAAGTGTCCAACCGTCACCGCAGATCAAACCCCATTCTTTAATTCCAAAAAAGATAAACTTGATTAATGAAATACCTTAAAATTAAAAGTTTAAACATTTAAAAATTATTGAAATTAATAACCATTTACTTTCGTCATTATTCAACCGAACCATCACTTTTCCTTCTTTTGAGCTGCGACCTCCATCTAATTTTACTTCAACCGTCTAAAAAACCGTTAACATGAAATGCTTATCATTCATCATAATAAATTTCCAATTAAGTTTTGTAAATTACTTAAATATTACAAACTTTAATTTGTTTCCTTGGAATACGACGCGTGGGAGGAGGTCGCCTTGTTGTCGTGTAATCTTCTTCACTTTCAACTTCCTCCGAAGAACTATTAACTTTTACGCAAATTACCCCAGCGGATTCCTCTAAACTGCAGTCATGAACTCCCCAACCATTATGTCGACAATCGGTCAACGAGCTTTCAGATCCATCACAATAAACATTGTCCATCCAGAATCCTTCATATTAAATTAACCAATTAATCTTTTTATAACAAACTAAAATTTAATTTAATTGCTTATATTTTCAAATCCTACCATTAGCTGGTCCAAATTTTCCGTTGAAAGTATGCCTAATGACCACTTTCCCTTCCAAAATTTTACTATCTTCTGAATATCCCAAATAACGACAAACCACTTTGGCGTCCTCTTTATCCCATTCGTCATCACAAACTGAGCCCCATCTCCCATCATGAAAAATTTCTACTCTGCCTTCATATTCATTCCCTCCATCCACTAGACGAATAGTACCTTCTGCAGGTCCTTTCTTCATGAGTTTCCTCACAAGCGAGGCTTTCCTATGTCGATCCTCACGTCTTTGTCTTCTCGCCTGGTCAACATTTTCGCTTGAAACAAACTGAAAAACTAGATGATTTACAAAAATACTGTAAAGTACAAAAAGAAAAATGTAATTTTTCTTTAAAAAATAATTCTGACAAGCCATTATCTTTAATTTTTGTTAATTAAATTGTTTTAAAGGACTTTTTCTCCTCCACTTCCAACAGATAACTACCAATCTACTTGTTCTGGAATCCATATTTTTTCATCATCATGTTTTAATGCTCTAATTTAATGACAGATCTGGGTATATGCTACGTGCTACTAATCAAGGACTTTTAATGAAGGTCGCATTAAGAATTTTTACAAAAAATTATGTAAAAACCCATTGTCCAATTTACCCCAATTCTGGTTAAATGTACCTAGTATCCTATCCTATCCTCCTCAAAAACAAAAACGTTGGCAATGAGACCAATTAAAATTAAAGTGGAAGTTAATAGTTAAATATTGAAGAATGACTTTGAAGGAAAGTTTTTATGGCATGTCAAAAGTTCAACCAGGATGCTGTCGTCGTCATCATAAAAAATCAAGACCAAGAACACGAACTTGTTGGTATTAAATAAAACACAAGCCGAAATTTAATTACTGACTCATCATCATCGCATCTTGATCGACATATCGTCACCATCACTGTTCGATTGACAATGAAAGTTTATGGAAAGCATTCAAGCATTAAGTTTATTATAATTAAAGTAGGTTATTTTTTTACTCAAATTCTTAAATAAGGTTCAAACTGGAAAACTGGAAGTGTTGACGAATTACAGATACATCATATAATTTTTTATTATACTTTATGCTTTACATTTCACAATTTAATATTCACGATACAAAATAATTAACTTTACATTTAATTTAATTCATAAATTTTGTACAGAAAATTCTTGTAAAACGACATATTGAATTTGTGATTTAAATACGATATCAATAATAATTTGGAAGCAAATAAGTTAATTTTCAGTACTATTTTTGACATTTAATTCATGCAATATTAGTTAATTTCATTTTTTGGAAGACTGAAAAATTTATTTTAAGACTCATCCATCATTTGCAGCATTATTTTCTCCATCTAAAAGTTCCTGTTGGTTATCGATTAGTTCCTCTTCTTCTGTGTCAGCTCCAAACTCATCCATCAAGCGAGCCCTGAACATGTACTCATTTGCTATTTCCAAGACCCTTTCATCTTCAGCTTCCTGGAGAGCTTCAATCTGTTCAATAGACCAGATATCTTCTATTTCCCAATCGTCTGGCAACCCGACTATTTGGACGGGAAACTCTGAGAAGTAATCAAGTTCATCGACACTGGGAAGATGATGGTGACCGCTACCAAACAGCAGCTGAGCTAATTCCGATGACTCAATGAAATCATTGGCTACCGTTGGAGGAGGGCCACTGTTCGATGCTTCCTCAAAGCTCAACCCATTTCCCTGACCACCAGATGGAGTAGCGACAAGCTCCGGTTGACCGTTACTACCGGGACAGTTGCCGTTGGACTGATTATCCGCCATCTAGAACATATAGTAAAATTTATACTTATACCTTTGACCTTTGTTTAGTTTTATGACTTGAAAACTTAAATATTTACAAATACTTTAGCGTAGCTTTTACACAATTCTAATCACCTTATTGATTGTTCGAAAAAGTAGGTAGCTCTCACTTGTCAACAGATATTTACATCAGATTTAGCATGAAACCGTAGTATTTAATATAGCTATTTACATTAAAACACAGCCAAAATAAAACATGAAGTCATTGCATACAACTATATTGAGATCTGTTTGATGGCGGCACTCAAGTGATAGATCTACAAATAGTACAATAGACTATTGTTCAATTGGAGATTTCTAAATCTTTCTCAATAAAAGTATTGGTAAGATCTAGGACAAGAGGGCAATAGACAATAGTAAGGACATCAAATTTTGTGTAAAGCCACCATTTCATCATCTATATTCCTTCGTTTTATATTGGGAGGTCTCCTCTGGAAAATATCTTGTCGGCGTAGCTGTTGATCGGTTCATTTTTTGACCTCACCTCCCTAAGGAGGACTCTTGACTCTTGACCCGGGTAAGTTACATCTTTTTTTACCGTTGCTGGATGTTGCCAGGATTGCATGAAAATAAGCTTTTTAGGAATTATGTAGAAAAACAGGAAATTATGTGAAAAACATACGGAAAAACAAAAGATTATTTAACCTTGTGACTTGTATAGTATTTGTATTGTCAAAGTCATATCATGAAACGAAAACAAATATAATAGGAACAATAATATGTTATTGGTCAAAGGGTTTTTAAAAATCCTAATCATCTAATAAATTGAGCTCTCTGCATTTCCTTGACTTTATTCTGGAATATTTTAGATTCCCAAATAATATTTCTATAGTAATTTTATGTACAAAATCATTCATTTGTCATTGAAGTTTTTAGATGAAAACAAGCTTCCACACTCCACACTCATTCGAGAATGTTTGCTTTCTTTCCATTCAACAAAAATCGATATCAGCAAGTAAATTTAATATTAGAAAACTAGATAAAAATATAATTATTCCTGGTTTTAAACAAGTAATGAAGTAACGCATAGAAATATTAAGGCATGAAAATGTCCCCATTCGAAATGACATTTATCTTTAAATTTATATCGTTAGCTGTCAACTTTTAACAGTCTATTTTGTACTCGGAATATCTAACCATTTCATTATGTCATGTTTTAGACGACAACTCCAACAGACAATAAAATATTATGATAAATTAAAAATAATTAGGTGCTTATAAAACAGTTTAGTGTTTATTCCACTCTGGCATTGTCCACAAATTTTGCATAATAACCTAAAAGACAGAAGCAAAACATCATGAATATGCCAGTACCTTGCCAACTTGCCACTGTTGTCGCCTCAATATTTAATAGAGCATAAAACTGTTATTAAAGCGTGTATCGAAAAATTGATTTATGAAAAGTGTTAAAAAATGTCGCATAAAATATTCATCATAGATTATTGGACATCATCATTCTGAGTGTCATGTCGTCGTCGTTGATAATCGTTAGCCGTTTGCTCGTTTCCGTTCCTCTCCTTTTCAGCTCGTTCCTGAGCTTCTCTCTGCTAGTCTACTGCCCTGTTTATCATTTAATGTACTTTGTTTTGCAAGCGAAAAAAAATCGAAGGTTCTTCTAGATTGAAGGTTAAGGAATATTTTTAGAGGTGAGCCCAAACCAAGAGTCCATACTTAAATTTAGAGCGTAATAAAATTCATAATCAAATCGAATATGATCGTTAAAAAAATTCGTGCTCACCTCTATTTCTAACGAAACAAGTGAGAAAATTCATCAACCAACCAAAATTTTCCAAGTGTGGACGTCTAACTCCAAGAGAAAAACTAGGGGAAGGTTACATACAATTGTCAATTTTAATGCTGGCTGAACTACAAAGTAAGTAACCAGCAGCTAGAGAGACACAGCTCTGCATGCTTCATAACTTGATACCTAACAGCTGCCAAGACAGCAGAAAAGCACAACAGTTAGTTTGACATTTTTGCCCTACTTTACATTTTTTTTTCGCCTGCTGCTTGCTCTACTTCTCCTACTCGCCTACTGCCTGTCTTTTTCCACCTTCCACTTACTTCCACCTCTTCTTCTCCAAAATAAATTGCTTTTGAAGAAAATTAAATATTATCTTTGCTAATGGCTTTGTGTATGGACAGAGCACTTTAATGACAATTTTGGAGAAAGCTTTTGAAGAAGTGGACAAGAAGGAAGGAGAAGGAGCTAAGAGCTAAGCATAAAGCTTAAGTTAAGTAAGGAGCAGTTTAGTTTTGGTAGTTGTCTGTTACGAAACTGTCTCTTTTTTAACGGTCAACGGTAACATCTACAGAGAAAGAAGAACAGTTTTTTAAAAGTAACGGATAACAAAAAATTAAATGTATGTTTTAGTAGACTTGTAGTAAAATATTATTAAAGTTATGGGAAATATTCTGGCTTTTTTAAAGGGTTAAGAAGGGTTTTTTGAGCAATTAGATTTAGATTGTATTTAAATTGTATTAATTTTTGGTTTAATTGGGATTTGCAGGTACATAATTTGTAACTGGCGGGGTAACTTGACAACTAATCTGATGATAAGCAGGCTTTGATTGTAGCTCGGTTGCTTGGTTCGTTCTAATTAACATCTAAGGACAAAAGGTATGTTGATAAGATGAAAGATTATTGTTGAAGGTTAAAGATAATTAATGGATTTTGGAAGTGCTTTTAGTGGTTGATGTAGATTTTAGATGGTGCTTTATTATATTTTCTGGTTTTCAGGGTTAACGGGTAAATAACTCGGGAAAATCAAGCTTGTTTTTATCATAAAGGTCAAAAGGTCAAAGGTCATTTGTATCAAGAAATCAGGAAAATGCGGAAAGAGCCTTTAAAAATGAAAATGGAGGATATCAAGATTGAGTTTGTGGATGTTTGTGTGGTGCCAACTGCTGACGCCTACGACATCTTCGAATTCGATTCAGATAGTGGTCATGGGAGTCCATCTTCTTTGTCGGTGCCAATGGAGGTCAGTATTGCTCAGGCAGGAAGTCCTGATGGGTCAACTTCAGGATGTTCTTCATCTGAAACCGGGAACAATGGAGGAGGTGGGGGAGGGAAACCCAGGAAAAGGGCGAAATTGGACCACATGTCACCTGAAGAAAAGGCTCAACACAGGAAAATGATGAATCGCATCTCAGCTCAAAGTGCTCGCGACCGTCAAAAGGCACTGATGATTCGTCAAGATTCGGCTATTAAGAATCTCGAGGCAACTGTAAGTTAACCCTTTAATTAGACTAAATAATTAGTACAATTTCTGGTTTAAATCATGATCTATTCTCATTCTCATAGAATGATGACCTTAAAAAGAAAAACCTAGAATTGACCGTTAAAAATGAAGATCTCACCGGTGAAAATCAGACCTTAAAGGACAAAAATCAACGGTTATCAACACTGGTCACGGAACTGGAGTCTAAGTTGAAGACACAACAACAGGCCAATGAAAATGAAGGCCCCATTTTCAACGAAGATCAGTTTCAAAAGGAACTCAAAGGTATTTTACAGCTGAAGGAAGAGAATGAGGGCAATGTTCGCTGTGGTTCTCCTTCGGAGCCTGCAGTGCTTCGCACTATCCCTCTGCAGAAGGGATCTTTAGAGCCACTTCGGACGTTGTCTCTCCTTCTGGTCCTGTGGATGTCGTCATACCTTGGGAACTTGAGGGGCAAACAGGGCAACAACAAGCTCTGCATGATGCCAGCCTTCAAGGACTTTCAGAAACAAATATTTACCGCAAACCGTTGCCAGACCTTGATCAAGTATAAATTAAATATTTATAACGACTCAAATAATAAATCAATATTTAATTAAAAGATTATAAAATCAATGGTTTTATAACGATTTTTTATTTGCAGTTTAATAACGCCGTTGCAGAAACAATTGCTGCACAAATGGCTAATCAGACACGGAATCCCGTGGCTAAGTCAATGGACACCGGGCTAATTGTCGAAAATTATTTGATGAGAGGGTGTCAAGGTCAAGTTCAAACTATGGCACAGGAACAATCTCCTTCTACTCTTCAACACTCTCTTTTGACCTCTCAGAACACAAAACTTGCTTCATTGTTATCATCCCCTCCATTAACTAAATCTACTCCAATCAGCATAATTAACACATCTTCATCCCCTCTTCTCATAGGATCTCCTCTTGCAACAATGCTATCATTACCGTTAAAGGAACCTGCTACTTTAAAACTACCAAAATTCGACTTTGGACCTTCAGGCTCTGGCCTGATAAGTCAGCAACAAGATGGTGCTATTATTTCTTACAGTATTCCTCTGAATTCTACAATTTTAACGGACACAACAACGCCAACAGTTAATTCAACAGTCGAAAGTCAATCTATTTTCAAACCACCGCAATTTCAAATTCTTCAAGATGAAGACGAAGACAAAAACAAGTACTTTCACGAAGCGGATTTATACGATTCTTGGAAACCGTCATCGGGGTCATCAATTTCAAGCTCACTAGATACAGATTTATTTCCCGAATTATTCTAAACCTTTTAACTTTAACTTAAAAAACAATACTTAAACTGTGAACTACAAATTACCTTCAAGTTCAAGTATCAAATTTTAAAAGTATTTTAAAACATGTCAACCAACCAATGTCATAAAATCCGTTTCTAGTTATTCCGCTCATTATTCATTAATCATTGATTTTACTGAAAATGTTACAGATTATACAGATTCTAGTTAATTTTTTAAACGTCATCTTTTCCATCTTTGTTACTTTTTCAATTTTTAATTTCAAAATACCGTTGTTATCTTTATCTATTATCTACTCTAATTACAGATTGTGCTACAGTTTTTCTCATCAAATTATCAATTTTAAAATCGAAAGTTTAAAGTTTATTCGAAATATATATATAAATTATACACAAACTATTGCATAAATATTATATGCTATCATGCACTTACAACAATAATATTTAAAATCCACACCAAAAAACATCTCTATAAAAACATAACACATTTTAACAGCTATTTTATCTCACTGACTCTAATTTTAACTGTTGGTGATAGTAAAATGTAAAGTGCATAGCAAAATATAATAAAAAAACTAATTGGCATTTCAAAAAATTAACTACATTCATCATTAACTTTAACTTAATCATTTATCCTTAAATATAAAAATTCACAAAAAAAACGGCATCTCTCTCACCATCTACTACACAACTCCAACAACAAGGAGAACGGTTTTTAAAGGAAATTCTCAATGTACCCCAAACTCATATACTACGCATCTGTCACCATTTTAACCCTTTCGTACTATATTTCCCCATAACCAAAATAACAATAGAAGTGTGTAGTAAACAGTACCTCATTTTATTACAGGACAGTATGCAGAGATGACCACCATCAAGAAAATGATCTTCAAAGTCCATCCGAGCCAGAGCCAACTAACCATTGAGAAAAATATTCCATATAAAATGTACACCAAGTACTAACAGACTTTACCGTTTGTACGGTTTTCCCATTGAAGTTTATATGAAGGTTATCATTGCGGTACATTTTGATCTCTTTAATATGCAGACAGAGATGTAGATTCGAGAATATGCATATGGATTACAGATGAAGATGATAATCATCATGTTTTGCAGGTTGAGAGACGGTATAAATATTTTTCTTTGGCAAAATGATGTTCATTTGAAACCTCATTTAAATTGGTAGTTTATTACCCTCTCATTGTACTCGAGTACAGTGGAAATCGTAAAGGATTTCTTGGAACTGGATCTAGATCTAGAACAGCAACAAGCATGATTGCATAATAATAATAAAAAGTTTAAATAATAAATAGAGGAGCAATAATAAATATTTCGTCGGTAGTTTTTAAGATAATTTAAACTACTTTTCAGTGCATTTATTAGTCTTTAAGGTAGTTAAGTAATTTTTTATTATTGATTTTAACCGTTAACGTTATGTTTAGAGAAGAAAACGTTTGGAGGATTGTGGAATGAGTTTTTATGGATGAGTCAGTAGTGTAAATTTTATTTGTAAATAATTATTATTTTTATATGTTTATTACGACAGTTAAGACGGAGAAGAAGAGTTAGTTAAAGTGAGAAGTGCTGTAAGCTGCATAATAATAATGTAAATAGGTTTTAACGCAACAAAAGTGTACAACGAAGCATTTATTTATTCGTTTAAGATAATTAATTTAGTTTATACTTCGAATTTGGAAGAGAAGCAGTTAAATTATGTATTAACCTTCAACTTTAATTACAACATTTCGCAATAAGGTTGGTGTATGTTCTTTTATAATATTTAGCTGAATCTGTTACGACATAGTGTTCAAGATTATGCAATATTTCAAGGATTGATTCTTGATTCTCTGTCATCTGTTATTACAAATTGGATACATTTTTGTGTTTTTAAAGTTTTTGATTGTTGGATGTTCGTTAAAATATAATTTATACATTTAACTTGGTTTCAGGTCTCCCAATTAACAGTTGGGATAACTAATTGCTAGATATATTTCAATCTAGACCGGAAGGGATTTAAGAGGAGCAATCATGTCAGAATTTGTGGATTCAGAGGCGGAGGAGAGTGATGTAAGCAAAAATCAGTTAAATACGCAATCATCTGGGATTTCAACTTAAATTGTAATTGGATTGGGATTGGTTAATTTGATTGTTGGATTAACAAAATTAAATTTTAATTAAATTTAGGGAGAGGGAGAAGAAGAAATGGACGACGATCGTATTGGGATAGTACACCAACAAAAGAAAAAGAGGAGCAAAGCAGTTCACAGTGATGACGAGGAAGACGAAGAAGAAGGTTCGAAAGTGTTTTAACTGCTTGAAAATTAAATAGTGCATTTGTGGTTTTTGATTATTGCTTGAATTAATTTTAATTTCTAATTGGGATTAATTTTTGTTTTAGATGATGGAGAAGTAGTAAACGATCTTATCGACGATAACCCAATCGAAGAAGATGATAGTGAAGACGACGAGTCTGACGGTTCCCGAAAACGTAAGAAAAGTGATGATGAAGACGAACTATCAGACCGTTTGGAAGACGATGATTACGACCTTATCGAGGAGAACTTGGGTGTGAAAGTCCAACGGAAAAAGTTCAAAAGATTAAAACGTATCCAGGATGACGACTCCGATCAAGAAGAATCCCAAGATCAAGGTGACGACCGTGAAGCCATTGCTAATCAGTTATTCGAAGGTTCTGATAATGAAGACGATCGAAGGGAACCTGTTCGAGAAGAAACGCCAGGTCAATACGCGTCGGAGGAGTCGGAGGGCGAATATTCTGAGACTGATGACTTCATTGTGGATGATGAAGGTCGTCCGTTAAAAGATGTGCGTCGAAAGAGGAAACCAATTTTCACTGACGCCACTTTACAAGAAGCTCAGGATATTTTTGGCGTTGATTTTGATTACGAGGATTTTGAAAAGTATGAGGATGAATATTATGAGGAGGATGAGGACGATGAAGAAGACGAGTATGAAGATGAGGAGGGAAGGACAGTTCGGAGAGAAAAGAAGGCACCCAGACGCCGTCGAAAAGCAAAATCAATTTATGAGATTTACGAGCCCCATGAATTGGAGAGGGCGGGATTCACAGATGAAGACAACAAGATAAGGAGTCAAGATATCCCTGAAAGGATGCAACTTCGAGGTGTACCGATCAGCCATGCAGGGGATGAGGAGCTAGACGAGGAGGCTGAATGGATCTATAAAATGGCATTTATTAAGCGTGACGCGAAGAAAGAAGGCGTCAAAAAAGTTCCTGATTCAGTTATAGCACCTGTGGAATCAGAAGCAAACTGGGATGATGATTGGGATAAACAGACTATGGTTCCTGGACCGCCACAGACAACTGTGGGGCCTGTGGGTGAAGAGAATTGGGATGATGATGAATGGGGAGACAAACCTAAAGCACCAGCACCTATTCCAAGACCTGCGGGTACTGTTGTGGGAGAAGAAAACTGGGAGGATGAAGACTGGGATTCGCCAGCAAAAAGAAAACCAGGAGACGCACCCATAGATCCTATGCTTTTACTTGAGAAACCACCACTTGAAGAGATTAAGCCGCAAATTATACCGAAGATAAGAAAAGCTTTGGAATTCATGAGGAACCAGTTATTCGAGGTGCCGTTTATTGCATTTTACCGAAAAGAATATGTCCTCCCGGACCTATCGATTAACGACCTCTGGTTAATTTACCGCTTGGATGCGAGATTTTGTTCTTTAAAAAATCGGAAGGGCAAGTTAGTGGACCTATTTAAAAATATGAGGGAGCATCAAACGGATCTTATCATGCAGAAACCTGATGACCCCATTTCGGATTCCATGAGGCTTATCACGGACGACGACCTTGAGAGAATTAAAGGGATTAAAACAGCAGATGAGCTGAAGGATATGTACCTGTTCTTCACACTTTACTATGCGGATGAGGTGCCTGCAATGAAGGAAGGCCTTATCAGGAGAAGGAAAGAAGAAAAGGAAAGGGCTCGACATGCTGCTTTAGCTGCTGCTGCAGCAGCCGCTGCAGAAAGAGGAGATGGGGAAAATGGGGAGGAAATACCCCCTCCGGAAATAGAACCTGAAGAAATTGATGATGGATTTACGGAGGAGACTACAATTAAAAGGAAGATTGGGAGCGGGGCTTACGGAATGTGTAGGAAGTTGGGAGTGGAGACGTTCGTAAAGAAATTTGGCTTATCGCCGGATAAGTTTGCGGAGAACTTGCGGGATAATTATCAGCGTCATGAGGTGGATCAGTACCCTACGGAACCTTTGGACGCTGCAAAAGAAATGTGTTCGGAAAAGTTGAAGGAGCCAGAGGAGGTCCTCAAAGCTGCCAAGTTCATGTTAGCAACTCAGATAAGCAGAGAGCCAATCGTGAGGAGATGTGTTCGAGAAGTGTTCTTTGAAAGAGCGACAATAAGTTGTAGTCCTACGAAAAGGGGGCAAAAAGAGATTGATGAAGTACATCCCTGTTTTACAATGAAGTATTTGAAAGATAAGCCTGTGAGGGACCTTACGGGAGATCAATATTTGAAACTGAGTTTAGCGGAGGAAGATAGGCTGATGACGATTCAAATTGGGGATAAGATTAAGGGGATGACCACTCCAAGTTACATTGATGAGGTGAAGCAGTTGTTTCAGAAGGATGAGTTCAGTAAGAATGTGCAGGACTGGAATAATTTGAGGGGCGAGTGTATCGAGTTTGCGTTCGAGAAGATCCTGTATCCCGTACTTAGGAAGGAACTGAGGGCGAAATTGGCTGAGGAGTCGAAGGATCATGTTCTGAAAACTTGCTCGAACAAGCTTTACAATTACCTGAAGGTAATTAAAGTCCTTATCTTAAATTATTTTATTAATTATTGGTAATTTGGATTTAACATTTTAAAATTGTTTTCATAGATTGCCCCTTTCGAGGTCATATTTCCAGAAGAGGATGAAGAGGAATGGGATACTACTAGAGGTATAAGGATCCTTGCATTGGCGTATGTTCCGGATTATGAACAAGCTAGTTTTGCTTGCTTGATAGCTCCTGATGGAGAACCTTCGGATTATTTGAGGCTTCAAAATGTCATCAAGAGTAAGAACTCGTTCAGGGATGGGGATCGGGAGGAAAAAATGGCGGACATCTTGGCAATCAAGACCTTTATTAGGAACAAGAAACCGCATTTGGTTGTGATTGGGGGAGAGTCTAGGGAAGCTTTGATGATTCAACAAGATTTTCGAGACGTTATTAATCAGCTGATCAGTGAGGATGCGTTTCCGAACATCAAAGTGGAAGTTGTTGATAATACTTTGGCGAAGGTTTATGCAAATTCTATCAAGTCAACGGTAAGATTTTAGATTAAAGCTAATTAAATTAAATTAAAAATGCGGCTTAAGATTAATTTTAAATGCTTTGATTTCTTAGACCGACTTCAGGGACTATCCACCCCTTCTCAGACAAGCGGTATCCTTAGGTCGACGACTACAGGATCCTTTGATCGAGTTCTCCCAACTTTGTACCGCAGACGAAGAAATCCTTTCCATGAGGTTCCACACTCTTCAGGACCACGTTCCAAAAGAAGAGCTTCTCGAACACTTGTACTTGGAATTTATCAACAGGACTAATGAAGTGGGGGTCGACGTTAACCGGGCGATTACTTATCCTTACACCCAGAATCTTATTCAGTTTACTTGCGGCCTAGGTCCCCGGAAAGCGACTGCCCTTATAAAAATCCTAAAGCAAAATAATCAAAGGCTTGAGAATCGTACACAGCTAATCACTGCTTGCCACATGGGTCCTAAGATCTTCATAAATTGTTCTGGCTTCATTAAAATTGATACAAATTCTTTGGGCGACAGTACCGAATCCTATGTGGAAGTCCTTGATGGTTCCCGAGTACATCCGGAGACTTATGAATGGGCTCGAAAAATGGCTGTCGACGCGTTGGAGTATGATGATGAGGACGCCAACCCAGCAAGCGCTCTAGAAGAAATTCTGGAGTCACCAGAAAAACTTAAGGATCTTGATCTTGACGCCTTTGCTGAGGAATTGGAACGTCAAGGATTTGGCAACAAAAGTATTACACTTTATGACATTCGAGCAGAATTGAATGCCCGTTACAAAGATCTAAGGGCTTCGCCTGAAAGCTCAAACCCTGAAGAGGTCTTCAATATGCTCACCAAGGAGACCCCAGAAACCCTTTACATTGGACGCTTGGTCACCGCAAATGTCGTCGGAATAACACACAAAAAACCACAAGGCGACCAACTAGACAACGCCATCCCCATTAAAAATGAAGCAACTGGAATGTGGCAATGCGCATTCTGCGGGAAAAATGACTTTCCAGATCTCTCAGAAGTGTGGGCCCATTTTGACGCAGGTGCTTGTCCAGGTCAGGCGACAGGTGTAAGAATCCGTTTGGACAATGGGATATCTGGCTTCATTCCAATTGCCAAGTTATCAGACAAACAGGTCACCAATCCAGAACATAGGGTGAAAAGAGGTCAAACAATTCATTGTCGAGTGGTCAAGATTGATGTGGAAAGATTCTCTGTGGAATGCACTTCAAGATCTTCAGATTTAATGGATTTCAAGGGAGAATGGCGACCCCAAAAGGATGTTTATTACGATCAAGAAAAGGAAGATTTTGATAACAAAAAGGAAGACGACGTTCGAAAAAATATGCAAAGACAGACCTACATCAAACGAGTAATTGTTCATCCATCATTTAAAAATATTAGTTTCCGTGAAGCTGAAAAATTAATGGAAACAATGGACCAAGGCGAAGTCATAGTTAGACCGTCAAGCAAAGGAGCGGATCACTTAACGGTTACATGGAAGGTCGCTGATAACGTTTACCAACATATTGATGTACGAGAAGAAGGAAAAGAAAATGCGTTCTCATTGGGTCAATCCTTGTGGATCGGAAACGATGAATTTGAAGATTTGGATGAAATCATTGCGCGACATGTGAATCCTATGGCGAGTCATGCTCGGGATTTAATTAATTTTAAGTATTTTCTAACAAGCTTGGGAGGAAGCAGGTCAAAGGCTGATGAATATTTATTGGAGGAGAAGGCGAAAAACGCAAATAAAATTCATTATTTGCTTCAAGCCAGTAAGGATTATCCGGGGAAATTTCTTTTGAGTTATCTTCCAAGAACCAAACCAGCTCATGAATTTGTGACCGTTACTCCAGAAGGATTTCGATTTAGGCAGCAAAATTTTGATACGTTGAATCAGTTACTAAAATGGTTTAAGGAACATTATCGGGATCAACCGCCACCGTCGATGAGTGTTGGAACGCCGAAAAATCATTCGAATCGGACGCCTTATGCTACGACACCTGGTTATCATGATGGCATGTCCAGAGTTGGAGGGGCGGCACAGAGTCATTTTAGTGTTAATCCAGCACCGACGCATCATACTACACCGCATTATACGACGCCTGCTCAGGCTTTGACACCGTATTCTGCGTTTACCGCACATACTGTAAGTATTTATCATTAAACATTTCTAACAGTTCTAAACATTTTTTGGGTTCTTTGATTGACTGTTTTTTTCTGGTTTTCAGCCTTACACACCAACTGCCCAAACTCCGTATATGACACCGTATCAGACGCCTTATCAATCAGGTCAGACACCAAGATTTCCAAATAATCAACCTCATCACAGCAGTTCTGGAGGATTTTTGCATCCTGGTGCGGTCACTCCAGGATACAAGACGCCTCAACAAAGATCATCTCATCATCATCAGCATAGTAGACTGAACAGCGGGGGAGGTAGCAGTGAAAGAAGACAACTTCAAGACTCGTCTGAAGGTCCTCTGGACTGGCGTAAAGCTGCGGAAGCTTATGCAAGATCTTCACAGCAGAAGGGAGCTCAAGGATGGCCATCTCAAAGTCGAAGTGTGGCCTCAAGTGTGGTAGCGAGGTATGGAGGGGCAGGATCTATCTTTGGGGGTCCCTCAAAACTACCATCAAAGTCACCAGCGACGAGAAATGCGGCTCAAGTTATTCACGAAGGGATTCAAAAGGTATGAAAGACAGTGATTCCGATTCCCAATACCAATTTTTTCAATTATCAAACCAACTCTTTATGACATTTTAATTAACTTTTTTTAAATTTAATTTAACAGACAAAACAGCTATCCTCTGCTCATAACTACATTCAAAACAAATCCCCGCGATCTGGAAGGGAAAGTCTCAAGTCCACTCCAAGAACAAACTTCAGTCCACGAAGTATGGTGGAATCCTGTGGAGATGAGACACCGTTACACGATGAGCATTAATGAAACGAAACCATAATAATCAAGGAATAATAATAAATCAATGAAAACCAATTAAAGTACCCAAAAAAAACAAATTAATATGCATAATGTTTAGACTAGATCTATTATTATTATTATTATTACAATGTATTATTATATGAGTATGTCTTCTATCTCTGATAAATCTTCAGAAAAAATGTTAATTGTTGTCTTCTTCCTATACAGAAAACTACCAATTTTTAACTATAAACTTATTTAGCTTTTAAACAAAACAAGTACTTTTTTGTTAGCGGCATAAATAATCTAAGAAAATGATGCATAATTTGTAGTTGTAAAATGTTTTTAATAACAACCAGTAATCAACGATATTCCTCACAACTGCATGTAATTTGAATGCTAGTTTATTGTCTACAAAGTACGTAATCAAAATTTTAATTTGGACTGAATTCTTTCCAAAATAGTCTTCTGTTTTTTTGTTTAAATTGAAAAGCATTGCTACAAAAATTATGAACCTAAATACGTATGAATTATATATATCTCTCCAACTGTAACATTTTAGATTATAACTGTGATTCTTATCATGAAAAAAAATAATTTAAAAATAAAAAATGAACTTTTCTTGTGGAAATAAAGAAGAATTTTTTGTAAAAAAGACTTGATCACGTTTTTATATATTTATTTCTTTCAAATTATCCGCTAAAATGACAATTATATATATATATATTTCGACTGAATATAATTTACAGAATAATTAAATTCATTATAAAAGAAAATCGACATTTATAACTGATAAATATAATTAGTAGTCATGCATGTACTTAAGTTTGTTGATGACATTCACAATAAGTATATAAACATACGGTAATTAACTAGTCTACTGAGAGCTACAAAACTACATATCTATTACATAAATTTTTACTTCCATTTAAAATCATTAAAAAAATCAAGTTAAAACTCATGATAAACGACGGTCAGACCAGTCCGAAAAACTGAAACATGCTGAGAACAATTACTTTCATAAATTAACTTTTAAAAACCTTCAAGGAAACTAAAAGATGCATTTTTAGTTACATAATATTTATATGATTTTTTTTGTATAATTATCCTATAGACTCCTCCGACAAGAAGAGTAGGTAATAGTTGTATTTATATAATATATTTTTATAATAATTCATTGTAAGATCCTTAATTATCAATTAGACATTGAAAGAGATATAGATCATGATGACATATGTACTTTTTAAATTAAAATACGATAAAATAAATGTGTTTCAGAGCTCAGATTTACACATTTGTTGGTTGTTGGTATAGTTTGTAATTAATTAGTACTGTAATGCCGTTAAGATAATTTGTTGGTTGGTAGTTAAAATCTTATTTTCGGCTGATGCTTTGGCTTCTTGTTTGACGAGGTTGGATATCACCAGACCTTAAACTGGGCCCTTCAGATCCAGCTCGACCAGATCTTTTCTTGCCTTCCTTTAGCTTTTCTGCTTCCCTTTGAGAAGAACCTGATGATTTTGATTTGCTTTTCTTTTCAGTAGCGTTCTTCTTTGAAGGGGAGGAACCCTGACAAATAAATTATTAAATTAAATTAGATTTGAACGATATTATAAATACAAAGTTTAACTGAAAGTTTAACAAAAGTAATTAAGGTTTTACCTTTGCCGTTGAAGTACTGCCAGATGGCTTCTTCGCTTGCTGCAGTCTTTTCAAATTAGGTTTTGATTTTTTCAGAGTAACGGACTGTAGTGAAATGGTAGTTACAAGAGAGAGTGCATTGGCAGCAGCGGCGGCGGCTGCAGCTGCAGCGCGTGCAGGATGGTCTCGTAGTGATATGATTCGAGAAGTTTCCATGGGAACAGTGTTAGAAACTGTGGATACTGCTTTGGCATTCGTTTGATTTAATGGTTTCGCACCTCCTCTGGCCCTATTCCTTCCTCCAGTTTTCTTGGATCTTGAACGACTTCTGTGACCCCCTCCTCCTCCACCACTACTACCTTCTCCTCCACTGCTGCTACTGCCACCAGGTTTGACAGCAGGTTTGACCACGGGTTTGACCACAGGTTTAACCACAGGTTGAACCTCAGGTTTGACCACAGGTTTGACCTCAGGTTGGACCACAGGTTTAACCACTGGTTTGACCTCAGGTTGGACCACAGGTGTCACCGCAGGTTTGACCGGTTGTGCTGGCTCATCATCATAATCCTCATCACTGTCACCGTCTTGGCCATCTGTAAATGTTACTGGTGGAATAAGTGGTAGAATTGCACGATTAGATTTTTTGGTAACGATGAAAGCCTTGACTCGAGCGGTGCTTTGCAACTTTGCCACCGGCACCTCGGCTGGAGTGTTAACAGCCTGTGGAACGGGAACGCTTGGCGTCGTTGGAGTTGATGAAGAACTCTGTTGATTTCCCCTCTTACGTTTGTTCTTCTTGCTGTTCTTCTTCTTGGACTTGACTCCTCCTCCACCGCCACTTGTTGAACTCTCAGTTAATGGAGTTACCATTGGTGGTGGCGTTGCTGCCGTGGATCTAATAGATCTAGTCCCTTCTTCCTGCAAATCTCTTGCCCGATTGCGTAATTTACCAACAACTTCGTGTAACTTGGCATCTGTAAGTCGCTCACATTCAGTGCGTCTGACTCCTGTACTTTTTGCGGCGGAGGATGGCCCTGCTGCTACCGATGAGGATGATCCTCCTGCTCCTTCTAATTTGATCACTTTAATTGGACTAACGTTACTGCACCCCTCTTCTCCTGTTTCAACATGCGATTGTCTGGAATTGCGCTTCCTGCCCTTTGATGAACGCAAAGAAGAGCTAGTTGACCCCGTCGCAGGAACCTCAACTCCACCCGCATTTCCTGCAGAATTTTTTGCCCCAGGTTTCTTACTTCCCTTTTGGTTCTTCTTTTTGGTTCCTTGAGTTTCCCCCACCATGGAGGATGCTTGAATAGAGTCATCCAGATCTGATCGGTGGGCATTCCTGGAATCCTCGCACGAGCTTGAAATTTCATGTATCTGGACCCGATCATCCCTGCTTAATGGGTTGCCATTAAAGTCAACAGTCTCCATATCCATGCTTACAGGGATGCCTGCACGCATTCGATAGTTGGGAGGTGCCGCTCTAGGAGGTCCCATCGAAGACATGGTAGGATTTCGAACCTGCACAACCCGAGATGTTTTAGAGGACAAAACGGGATGGGATCTAGTTCCTCGGGTTGGCGGTTGCTCCCGCTCCGGTTCCGGTTGTTGGTCACGTTCACGTTGCTGTTGACGTGGTGGACGGTTAAGATTCTTTAGGGCTTGGGAAGTGGACGCCTTCAGTTTTGTGAGATTACTGCTATTACTAGCTGTGGCGCCTCCTCCGGAGGACCTTGCAGACTGTTGATGAGATGATGAAGAGCTTTCAGTTCGAGATGCTTGCTGTTGCTGACGTTCGAGACGTTCTTGTTGTTCGAAGAGATGGAGTAAATGATTACTATGTTGACTTGAATCAGAATGGGCGTGAGGTGGTGAGTGTCTCCTCTCCTTGTTTGCAAATTTTGTGGTGGCGATCGGTTTTTGGGAGCGGTTACCTGAATTGAGAAGCCCGTGGGTATTTGTATGGGCGCAGCCTAACCGTGAACCCGGAGGAGAAGTACTACCGTCGTCAGATGAGAGAGATGAGATAGAAGTGGATGATGATGAGGTGGAACGGTTGGATGGTGGATTTGGTACTCGAGGTGGTCCTGGTGGATCTATTACCACGGTTACTACAGATGTGTTGTCTGCTCGGAGATTATGACTGTACCATCTATAATGACGCAATTATTAATAAAAAAAATATTAAGATTGATATAATATAGCTACTAGCTGTTATAGCTATAACATAACATGGTTATGTATCTATCTATTTATTGGGGCATACTCGTGTACTTTTGTTGTGAGTATGTAAACGCATTGGAATGTTTCTTTAATTGAATAAATTGAAATTGAAATTGAAATACTCATACTCGCAGAGATACTCGCAGCTTCCATATGTCAATTCTCTACTATGGATTGTGCGTGGGCACGAATTTAATATAGCTTATATGCATTTATTTGGTGACTGTGTAGCCGTTAATACTGGTTACTTATCAGTAACAGTATCAGAATGTGAGCAAAATCTCAATGTAGTTTACTAATTGAATTAGGAATTTAGTGGAGATTTAAATCCTTATTTTAATACTTACCTATCCAAAGCTCGATCAACAAGCCGTTTGGAGGGATTAATCCAATTCTTCGAGTTCGTATTTGGTGTTCCCCCACCCTGTTCTAGCTGCGCCGCTATTTGGTTTTGTCGTTCGTTGTTTTTCTCTGCGAAGTAAACACTGTTAACAGCATCTTGGGAGCTCAGCATATTCCATAAACCGTCACTTCCCAAAATCAAGCAACGATGAGTGTTCACATCTATCTCGATCACTGCTGTGTCAGGAACTGGAGAAACGACAAACTCGTTTTGTTCGGAATTATAACTCCAAAGATCGCCTAAAATCAAAATGAAATTAATATTTGTTAAAAAATTATCTATGAATAATCTACGAAAATCCAAGTAGTAATTATTACAGTTAAAGAATACTAACCTAACGATCTTGCAACTGCCAAAAATGGTATCTCATCAATCATTGTAGATCGCCTGACAGGGCCTTTATGCCCTATTCGGGGCCTGTTCCAAACAACCCTGGGAACTCCTGATTTGCTTACAACTTTGCCTCCGCATCTTTAAAACAAATAAGAAAAATTATATTTTATAATAAATATTCTAATTTCTAATAACTGGGAAAACAATTAATTGAGAAATGTAACTTACTCTTGTATTCTCGCATTTTCCACTGGACTCTCTGGTTTATGATCCATAGTTAACGGTTTGGCTTTCCAAAAGTTGGAGCTAGGGTCCTGATACCCCAAAACGATTCCTGAATCCCCAACATGCCCAACATACAATTTTCCTCGGCGGACAAACGCCACACTTGCTGTTGTTCCGGAAGTTGATGGTAATCCAGACTGGGTTTTTGGCCATTTATCTTTACAATTCACAGAAAATGTTATTAATTAATTTATATTAAAACTATAGCCATTAATTGAAATAGAAAACGTTAAAAACTGAAATTTTTGTAATTACCCAATTCTCTCCACATTGCCTGATGAACACTAATGAATCCATCTTTAATAGACCTCAAAACCAAATCATCTTCCTCCGACCAAAAGTTCTTTTGCGAAACGATATGGTCCATTAAATGCGTTTTGGCATAAAGTGCTGCCTCCCTGCCTCCATGTCCATCAAATATTCCAAAATATGCGTAAAGCAAGTCCTTTTCATCTGCAGTGGGCTGATAAGCCACGCAAAACATATCCTCCATGTATTTTCGCCCTCCTTGATTTGAATGGGCCGTAACCCGAAGATTTACTCCAATACTGGCATCCATTATCAAAATTCTGGAAATAAAACAAAACCAATTTTTAACGTTATTCCGCAATACTGAATTAATTGATATTTGAAACATTTCAATATTTCAAACTTACCAGCTATTCAACAATAGAACCAATCAAGTACTCATTTATTTTCTGGATTTTGAAGTTTTGTTAATGTTAAAGTACACTAACTTTAAGATATTAATACTGCTCAACTGCCACTAAACTTTTTTTTGTACTAATGACTAAATTATCTTAAAAGCTACATTTTAATAAACATTTCAGTCGACATTGACCATTCAACAAAATAATTTTAATATTCAATAAACAATGACAGCGTCAGAAACCCCAATAATCACCTATTCTTCTTCCATTCTATTAAATGTTCCAAGTTGCAAGTAAAATCTTAAAATCCCTCTTAATTTCCCTAATTTCCAGGACAATATCCTCGTAACCTTCAAAAGTTCAAAATATCAAGTAATAAACTCCACTTTATTCCTAAAAATTCCCATGATTTTTACTTCAGCATTTAAACTTTAAATGCGTCTCTCCCTTTTTACAGGAGCATTCAAGAATAATTCAAATGACCTTACTTAAAACTTTATTCTTGAACCACACAAAATATAACCGAAAACCCGGCAATTCATTAATCTTCATTAACATAAGCTAAATATAAAGCTTGAAAACAATTAAAATTTTATCTGCAATTAAAACTAGTTGCCACAAAACCTTAAACCTTTTCCCCCACTCACTTAACTAAAATCAAAGAACCACAAACAGCTTCTTTTCAAAATACGCTTTAAATAAATCAATTCCCAATTTTTATTTATCGTCTATTAACGACGCTGACCCACACTAATTTAAATAATTAATTGATAGTCTTTGAAAGACTATCAAGTATATATTGTTATTATTATTTTTTGCACAACGATCACGACGACTACTACGTTGATCGTTATAAAAACCTCATCATTCGCATCAACATCATCACCCACAAGTTACAACACAACAAGGATCTCTTCATCTCGCTCCATTCCTTTTCATCTTTTCAAAAAACGTATTTGTATAGCAACACGAAATACAAGAGAATGGGAAAATGCGTAGGCAAAAAATAAGTATATTCACAGCATAACAGCCTATTATTCAACAATTTATAGGTATATCGCCCATGCAAAAAGGTACATATATACTTCTCAGTAGTCATTAAGGTACATATTCTCATTTTTGTATAAAAAAACTTAAGGTACTGTCAACGCCAAAATCAGAAATAAATGTAAAGTAAATAGGAGGAAAAGGTACAGTCTAGTTTTTTTTTGTTAGGTCATTTTTAGAGTTGATTGTTCTACGAAATGGAAGAGTATAAGGTTTCTGAAAGAGATGAGCTTATGAAAGATAATACAGATATTATTTTTATATATGAGGCCAGTATTGTCATTTAGAATGAAAGATAGATTTTGTTGGGAAGGATTTATAGAATATTTTTTGGGCTTGTCTGTCCCTCTGTCTGGTTTTAAGAGTTTTGAAACGCAAATTATGGACTATTTTTAAAGGAAACAATGGAGATTATTGTTAGAATTTGTATAGATTTTAGGTAGGGTTTAGTTTTCATAAAATTAGTCATTGAGTCAATGTTTAAAATTCGGTTAATCCGTTTTGGAATTTGCTACTTTAATATATTTTGTTAAATAATTTTATTTGTCTTTGTGGTAGTAATAATGTTTTTTGGAAGCTGTGGCAAGACCGAATACAGAATTACAGAGTCTTTATTGTTCAAAGGGATTTTAATGATGAAAGGGTTAAGTAGAAAAAAAGCGCTTTATATGGGCAAATAACATTATGAGGATAACTGTCTGGATTTTGGCTCATCTACTACATGTTTGAATCTTATTCCGTTTTATATTTTTGTCAGATTTTCTTAGTATTTGAGTTGACGTGGGAAGTGTGAACGTGTATAGAGTTACATGTATGACATTTAACAGAAGAGAACAGAACAGACAGACTACAAAAATATCATTGAGGCAGTTGTAATCGCTTTCTGTTTTGATGGGGAAATAGGCATCTTACGAAAATTATGTTTTTTTGGGATACTTCATTGATTATGTTGCCAATTTTGTTATATAATAATGTTTTCAAATTCGATGACAATGCTTAAAAATAAAGTATATATTTACCATTTGATGTAAAATGAATATAATTTATAATTATTTTTTTGGGGTAATGTGATACTTGAATGGTGGCTTGACTTGTCTGTCTGTCTATCTTGCTATCATGAATATGAATCAATTTAAAAAAGCTATGTTGTTATTGTTGGCTGCAGACAGACGTAATAAAAAATCTGTTGATTGTTGAATATGTCGTTATTGTTGTCTAGATGTAACTTTAAGTATGAAGCAGTTTGCTTTATTACTCATCATTTTACTGTTTCTTACACAAACAATATTTATGTAAATCATGTCATCATTTATCGATTATCACTTTAATATGTACATGTTATATAATCTTGTGAGTTGTAACCACTTCATGATTGGTTAGTATGTTGGTCTATGCATTATTGTAAAATTCAAACAATTAATTTTTTATTTGTGCCAACAAGATTTACTGCTTATTGCTCAATATAGTTGCTTATATTTTAGCTTATATTTTATTTATCATTTGATGCCCATCTCGATACTCGATAGATAGTCAATTTTTTGTTCCGAGAACTGACCTATTTTTGAAAAACAAAATGTATGCAAAAAAAAAGCAATTCCCAAAAACGTCATCACAAAGTCGTTAAAATACAGTAAAGTACAACTGAGAGGATTTATGCGACGGAAAATAGTATCAATAACATTTTGTGTAGGATGATCATCCGGATCATATCATGAACAGAAAAGATCAAAGATGAAAGAAATGTTTTTTTAAATGCGTAGTAATTCAGAAATGGATATTTTTATGTCGGGGCAGAAACGTGAAGAAACATCTTTCCAAAGACATATCGATATCGATCGGTCGATGATAAAGACTAAGTCGCAGAAAGCCCCAATCTGTAAAGCTTGGTAGTTTGCAACAAAACAAGGCATCTGGTTTGCTCCAGATTTCTGAAAGATTGAATTTTGAATGCCAAGTCGGAATAATGAGAAATTAAGCAACTTCCGGTGACACTGTTGACATTTGTGTTAAAAACATGGAAAATTGAGAGTTTCCACAGAAAAATATTCAATGTCATTTTAAAATATTTAAAAAAAATTAAGATTTAATCTCGTTGTCCAAATATGGATGTAATGGAATTTTTTGGAGGTCTGATGATATTATGATCAAAAACAAATTCATTTTTTCTCTCTAGAAACAATTGCTACTCCAAAAGTGTTTTGGTTTATAAATCAAAATCTTTACATAATCATACAGCTTTACATTTTAAAAATATTTTATTCATTGATTCAGTTTCCTTTCGTGCTAATAATACAAACAAATGTATACTTTTAGCTTGTGCTAATTTCGATTCATACATAATTCACACATACAATTATCATAAATGTATTTACGTACAAGTATAGGTGTGTTTATCAGAGACTTAACATTAATGTAAATATTTCACTTTTATACTACGACATATAAACTTATATTTTAAGAGAAATCTCGCATTTTGAATTGATAAACTCGTGTTTTTAAGCTATTTTTACTATTATTATAATTGAATCTCAAAGGAAAATAAACGAACAAAAACGTAAATATTGACAGACAAATGAATAAAAGTATTATATTCTATTATATTAAAATAAAAACACATTTAATGCGCCGGATTCGCATGAGTTTTGATCTCTACATTTTCTAACACATAATTTCTGATAATATGAAGATTATATCATACACCTATTTACCTCTAAAGGGTTTCACCTTAACAAATCGGTATTAAAAGAATGTTGTAAATTGATTAAACAACAGATATATCCTTGAAAAATTTGGAAGATTTAAAAATCTTTAAATTGCTTTCTTAGCTATATAAAATATACAAAAAATAAACTTGCCTACACCATTAAATACATTAAACTTTCGTTAAAAAATCAGTAAAAAACTATGCAAAATTAAGTTTAAAAACGATAGGAGCTTGACCGTGTGCAGATACCATTACATCGATGCAAAAGCTGTTCTTCTGAAAAATAGCTTCAAGGTTTATACAAACTGCGATTCCTCAGCTCCGTCTGGCTGCGTGTTATCTGTCACTTCATCTGCACCTTGTACGTTATTAATTTGGATGTTTCCAATATCATCATCATTATCCTCTTCTTCCTTCTCAGGCTTCTTCTCCTCTTCAGCATGCTCAGTAGTCTCCACCCCGCCCTGATTGGAGGCGAATGGAGGCATTTTTGGCACAATTATAATGGGAGTGTTATAACCGTATAGAGGAAATTTTTTTGCAAAGTCATCTTCACTGTAAGGTATTGTGCGAACGAGCATGTATGATACATTGACGACGGGACCGGATTCTTTGTTAAATCTTATAACTAAAAAAGATTGAAAAAAATGAAACTTAATAAACAAATAATAAGATCAAAGATTACTTTGAGTTGTAAACGGATGAAGCCCTACGTACCCACTTGGTCTGGCTCCTGTGGTAGTGGCGGTGCTCGAGTAGCTGGAGTGGACTCATTCTTAGTAATATAAATAACTTCCTCTCCCGGTTGTGGTGGAAAGGGTATGTCCTCGTTCGGGACATAATTATTCGTTCTTTCATAACCATCTTGTTCTTCGACGAACCATGGTTTTGGTGGTATGAACTGGTCACCAGCATTGTTTCCTGGATCTGCTTGATCTCCCGATCCCGATTGTGGTTGCGGTGGTGGTGTGGACTGGTCACCAGCATCGTTTCCTGGATCTGCTTGATCTCCCGATCCCGGTTGTAGTGGCAGTGGTTGTGTGGACTGGTAACCAGCATCCTTTTCTGGATCAGCTTGATCAAGACCTTCATCTCCCGATCCCGATTGTGGTTGCGGTGGTGGTGTGGACTGGTCATCAGTCATATTTTTCCGGTCAGTTTGATAACCTTCATCTCCTGGTTGTGGTGGAGATGACATAAAGTGGTCAGCAGACATGCTTTCCGGACCAAGTGGATCTTCTTCCTGAGATGACGTGTGGGGTAAATCATCGTCTGGTTCAGATTTAACATCACCAGTTTCTTCTAGTTCTGATGAACTGAGACTTCCAGTTTGTTGTGGAAAATGACGATTAGTCGAGTTCCCATTTTCATCGTCCCCTATGCCTGTTTCTGAAGTATTATCTTGAACAGCGGTGGGATCTGCCATTTTGTGAGAAGAAACGCTTGGAGATGACGGAGGAGTTGAACGATCATGACTGGTTCCCACTGAAACTGAAGTTGGAGGGGCTGGCGCTGCCTCCCCTAATTCATCAAGGATAATGGTAACTGACCCCGAGGGAGGGCAACTGTTTACTTCCTTATGTTCATCTGTCTGAACAGATGCATCTACTTTGTTGCTTAGATCCACATCAACATTGACTTGCACTTCCATATCCTTTTGTTGAACTGGTAATTGGGTTGGAGGCAAATTTGGAGCAGCAGACGCTTCACTTGAAACTGGTATATTTAGTTTTGGGATTTTTGCAGGTCTGCAACTGGATCCGCTTGCGTTCCCTTCCTCCTCATCACTATCGCATAAATCAACAACAACGCAGGAGGCTGATGCAGATTTTGGCTTGAGAGGTTGGACATTAATCCTTCTAACTGTGTGGATAACAGTTTTTCTTTTCCTATGGTTTTCAGTTGATGTAACCATAGGTGCTGATGTCGAAGGGCATGAGCAGGAACGTGTTCTAGCTGATGACATACGAAGGGCAGGACCTGAGCCGGAACGGGTTCTAGCTGACGGCATACAAGTGACAGGACCTGAGCGGAAAGACCGGGTATGTGGCCGAGAAGTTGGAAATGATGCATTTGGTTTCCTTCTTTTGGCCTGTATCACTGGTTTCGATTTGATAGGGATTGGATTGCCAGTCACAGATTGCCTGGTATGATTCCTCGACTTAAGTGAAATTTCCTGCCGAAGGTTCAATACTTCGATAGAATGAAGTGAACCTGATTTTGGCAAATAAGGAACTTTCTCTTGATTTGGTAGGTCATGATGTCGTTGGAGTAGGACTGCTTTTGGTTTTTTCTCTCCCTTCATCTCTATTGGTTTTTGTACAACAACCCTCGGATATCTTTTAGATTTGCCTAAAATGCAAAAAAAAACATTCATAAGTTCCAACAAATTTTCAACTACTTAAATAACTGCTACTATCTCCTCAAACAAAACTTACATTTTTTGAAAAACTCTCGCTTGAATCCATCCATTGCTGTTTTTTCTTCATTGCTCATGCAATTTGGTCCCTCCAAAACCTTCTTTCGGAACTGATTGACCCTTGGAGTCACATTTTCCGCGGCTTTCATGATGCTCTGCAGCTTGCTCACGTTCCAGTCAAGCTGTAGCTGAGCCCGCTCGCGTTGCTCGTACGCCGTGCAGAAGGCGTCCATAATGGTGAAGCATGACTCACACGTCACGATTTCAAAGCGATCTCCATCCTTCTTCAAGCTCTGGGAAATTTCATCTTGATTTGGGTGAGACACGCTGTGGCAATAAATATCCATGTTCAGGTATCTGATAAGTAACTTCAAACATCTTGAAGAAACTTCTTTCTTCCTGATAGCATGATTATGCTCTCCCTCCTTGCCATCGGCAGCGGCCCCATCATCGCCCCTCTTTTCATACTTCTTATAACACAACATACAGAAGCCTTTGGTATCAATCTTCATTGTCCCGTTCCCAGTGTTATCAGTACCACCAACAATTTCTCCAGTCTTTACACTTGTATTCCTCAGTGCTGACTGACTAGTTCCAGGATTTGCCAAAAGTTCATCAACAAAAGGAATCCCACTTCCTCCAGGCTCCTCATCATTGACACCGGCGGTGACATTGTCATTTGCTACAGCTTTTTGGGGAGAAATGGATCTCTTCAGTCCCCTGCCACTGCCACCAATAGAATTTTCATGTTTCAACGCCGTCTCGACGCCGCTACTACGAGTATTATGTCTTAGTGGCATATACATCCCTTCTTTCGAATTGCCCCTCATAAGATCTCCCATCTGCGACATCCCATATGAAATTGAAGTG
>JAQFYG010000489.1:0-29701 GCA_034694325.1 Entomobrya corticalis | reverse complement strand
CAATAGGTCGAATCCTCTAGTCCTTTACTATGTGTATACCAAATTTGGCGGAAATCGGTCAAGCCGTTCTCAAGTTATAGCGCGGACGGAAGGAAGGAAGGAACGAACGAAGGAAGGAAGGAGTACAATCTTAGTAACTTGCGAACTAGACGCAAGTTAATAATACTCAACTCATGTACAAGCAGAGCTCCGCTAAAATTGTTTGACGACTGCATACCTATATAATCTTCAGTCGTTTGCTGTTTTTGCTTTTTTACTCAAATTACATTCGCTTCCTTACTTGCAGCAAAATTTTGGTCAGTTTAAACGGCAAAACCTGAGACGAAGAGGAAATGTCGCATGAAGAAAACGGGACAGCGTTTTACTGCTAGTGCCATTTATTTATTTATGCACAATATGTTCAACAACAGGCGGAGGAGTACGACGACGATAAGATACTTATCACGAATCAGAGCCAGAGCAAGTGATACTTCTGGTAGCAATTTTAACAACACGAATTATACACTTGCAGAGAGAAATCTGGAGCATCCCTCCCTCACACTTTTCTTTTTGTCTGTCTGCTTGTTAGAGAATCATTGGTGATGTAATCAAAATTTATCTTGTAAAAGATTTTAGCACTGTCAGGATAAATGTGTAGCGCATTGTGTAAAGACTTTACTTGCTTGGCTTATTTTGGTCCCTACCACAAGTTGTATTACTCACGGAAAAGTAAATCTTATGCTAATTACTGATAATACTTGACAGCAGATGTTGAAATTTCATTAGAGTCGCTGGAATGAACGAGTTGTCGCCAACACTACTATTACACCAATACTTATTATAGTTGTTGTTATTTGTGAATCCTTATCATCAAATACATATATCTATGCTTACCTTATTCTATTTACACTACATTTTGATATCATCATAGTGTTTACCAACTTGTCTTGTTGTCGGTCCTTCTACTAATAATCATCCATCTCCTTTCACTAAACCTAAAACGTATGAGAACGAGAAGAACAATAGGAATACACATCGACCTTGCATGATGATATTTGCTACCTTGTTCTCAGCTCTTCCGCAACTACACATTTGTCTCCTCAGCAAACTCCCCTGCATGCGTGCGTAATCGTTCTTCTGCTGCTGATGACGAGTAAACGTGTATTGACACTTCTGCAAGTTTGGCTTTTCTGAGAAAGGGAATAGTTTTAGTCACTATTTATTTAGCTGAGCAAGCTTTCAATAAATTCTACAATATCTCGCACCGATTGTGAGTACAGTCATTGAACCAGAATAATGAAACAAACTCCGGAAGTAACAACAAACTACAAAATTTTGATGTTTAAACATGCCAGTGTAAAATGAGCTGTACACTATTTCCTTTATCTTCCATATAATTACAATGCAGTCATTAAATTTCCATATATTTAAAGGTGAAAAGTATAAATATTCGCTGTGTAGGTACAGCTTGTTTAAAATTTTGTAGGATAACAAAATATAAAGATTTAAAGAATATATAGTAAAACACTCAAAGATAAAATGCGTTGTGTCGTTTTATTTTCGAATAAATTTATTTGACTCCTTCGCATCTTCTGTAGCACTGTAAAAAAGTGATCATCTAGAGAGCGTGTAGTTTTAATAAAAATCGAGTATATAAATATTTCGCTCAGTTTCGACAAATGAAAGTAGAGAGGCTAGAAAGTTTTCTATATTTTTTTGTATAATGTACACAATACAATACAAGAGGGACTGCTGCGATAAGAATGGGACACTGCAGATTCTGCCAAAGTTTGAAATAGATGTGACACCTTTTATTGCCCGATATAAATATTCTTGTTCATCATAAAACAAATGGCATTTTCCTGTACTGATACGATCATACAAAAAGGTATGACATTTACGATACGCTGTTGGTTCATCCCCTCGTCTCTTTTTATATACATTGTACACCTCAATTCAATAATGCGCTTTGTGTGTGGGATATATAATAATGTTGAAATGGAACTAGACTACATCTCTACTATACACTTTCTTTTACTTAAGTTTTCCCATTTTGTAGCAACAAGAGCTTTCCCTCAATTTCGGGGTCCAGTCCGAATAAAAAAAAGTATACTGAAAAATAAAATATATAGACCATTGCTCACTCTCCTTAACTTTTTTCTTTCTTCGCTAGTACAATTTCTCCACGGCGATTTTTATTGTCATTGCTATTCATTGTATTTTTTTTATTTTGTAGAAAGTTCACTTTTCCCTTACACTCTTTTTAACTGTGTATTTCCCAAAGAGCTTTTTTATGAAAAAGTGTATCACTACAATTTATGCGGAAAATAAAGTATAACTAAAGAATATACAATTTTCAAAAGAAATTTGTAAATTGTCAAGTCATGTAGAGACAAGGATATTGTAAAAACCGTGGGCTTAATATTGCAACGACGCAGCTATGCAAAAAATCTACATTTCTTTTATTTCTCGTAACTTTTCGTGAATGTAGTTATTTTTTATCTTTTCAGAATTGGAGCTAACGAAAAAGGGAAACGCAAACGGACCCTGGAAATAAATTGTTTCTTTAACCAATTAGTCGACGAAAACGGTAAGCAATGTTTTTTTCTTCATATTCCCAATATGCTTACAGTGCAAAGTTATCTGCAATGCATTATATTATAAATTTATGGGGCAAGCAATATTTCATCAGCTCTGCCAATAGACAAATTGAAAGATTTATTTATGCATCAACAAAAATAGCAAATGATAGTTTAGTCTATTTGCAATGTCGTCACAGAGAAACATGCATATTTTACAGCAATTTATCGATAGTTCGCCTTTCTTATTTACATACGCTGTTTTACAATCATCATTGTTTAGTTTAGTTCCTCTCACACATTTCGTTCTCCTGTTCAGTCTCATGGTCTCTTCATCTATCGTCATCATATTGATTCTGTTCTTTCTCATTGTCAGTTCAAGGTCAGCATTGCACATGTATTATCAATCTTGGTTGTTTCCTCCCGGCGTTTTGTTTGCTCGTCATTTGAATGCGATGATGATGTCGACTTGAAAACGAATAATCTTTGAAGAACCACCAACAACAAACTAAGTTCTATTTTTAGCAACATTAAACATCAGTGTAGTTTAACTATTAAAATAATATTGTCTGCATATTAAATCATAAATATGCACACCTATTACATAATATACAAATATATACGTTCATTATTTTTTGAATTAACACTTTATACATAACATGTAACATGCAATCAATAATTTGACAAGATATTTGAGAACGAATTACCAAAATTGCATATAAAACTAGTATTAAATTAAAGTCAAAATATATACGAACATTCTTTTATTTGAGTCCACAAAGCACTAATATTACCAAAAAATATTTAATGATCTTAAAAACAAAAGCGATCATGGATGCACACAATATAGCCAGCTCGTCTACTTTTGCTAAAACTCGTGCTTGGGGCGTTTTGAGATTTCCTCGTTACGGATCCGCCCGACAACGCAACGGAAACATTCTAATGTGTGCCATGACGTGAAACCCGTCTAGTGATTCAGTATTATCCAGCGCACATGAATTTTGCATATTATTCTACATGCTCCTATTTCTATGTGTCTTTGAAAATTTCTAGCTAAGCATTATGGTGTTCTCTGTTTACCTGTGCCTTATTACACTGCTCTCATGTTTCACACTATACCCATGTGTAGTATACTCACGTCTGAAGAAAAAACATTCTAGAAAAAACTATTTTGCAAGAAAAACAGGTTCATGCTCTTACACACCCCAAGAATTTGTTTGTCGCTGTTGTTGAATTCCCATAACACTATTAACTAGAGAAGCTAAACACAACTTTGACATGAAAATTGATCGTACGAAAAAAATATGACATTGAGCGTTTGGCACAAATCAGAAACTGTTTCAGATGTCAATCATCGGATCAATCTACATGGCAGAGACATATTGTTCATGAGTCAATGTATTACTCAAAAAGATTGGGAGAAAAAAAATCATCTGCACTCGCCTCTTTTCCCCCCATGAAAATGTACTTGAGTGTAAAAAGGTTTACGCTCTTCTTCTCTCCTCATCCCATTATCGCACTGTTCTCCTTCTCAAAGAACTGCACCCATTCTAGAGAAATTGTGTGCACTAGTCTGGTGCAAGCTATATACATTTTATCTATCTATTTTAGCTTTACAAGAGCATTCATACTTTCACAGCTTCCAAGACCACGATCATGATCGTACCCGTGCTCACATACAATATGAATCTATTCCAGAGATAGCACTATCACTATACCCCATTCTTTTTTTCTGCATTTATGTCTCAACTTTGATCACAATTTAATAGATGCATAAAAGAGTAGAACCCTTTTGCAAGTCTGTGTTATGCTGCTGCTGCGAAAAAAAAAACTTATATATGAGCTATCATACTACGATGTATGCACTTACATACGCACGCACTTGGCTGGTGCGGTGCAACGTAATGTATAAGATGCTTCAATATAGTTGGGAGTTGGGATGCTCACTTACTGCTGGCTGACAAGATTTCTTATAGCTGAAAAAAGCTTGAATGCACAGAGTGCAGTGCCAAGTGCAAGGACTCGACAAGTGACTCTCATCATCATCAACAGTGTTGCCTCTTCTTCTTTGAGAAACTGCGATGATCACGGCCATGATCACAGAGCTATCATAGTAAAAATAGGGAAGGCTTGTTAAACTGGAACAAAAACACTTTCTTGAAGAAAGGAACGAAAAAAGTAGATTCAGTAGAGCATTGTACCCCAGTCCCAGTCATCGCAATTTTAGTTCCAAGAAGAAGGACCATATTTTCTCAAGACTTGATTATAGACATAACAGCAGATGCGCACGTGGAAGGCATTTTGCGTATTTTTGTTTGAATACCTGGTATTTCAGGTGCGAAATTTATTTTAATATTAAAAACTAAAAATAAGCATTCTAGTTTTCGGAGAATGCTTGCGGAATTGGCTGGGGATGTGGGAGGGCGAATATGAACGTCATAACTGAGCTAAGGTATTAGTATTGTAAGCAATGACGATATTTAAAAGATTAACAAACATATTGTGATTAGAAAATTATTTAGAATGGAATAGATAAAGTAATGATTTTCATGGGAGAGCATGTCCAACACAAGAAACACAATCATGTAATACGCACACATTAAACAGATGAGTATGATAAAAAGTAGACCGGTTCCAATGAAAAAGTGCAGAGATTAGGTTTGTTACAATGCAACTAGAAACGAGAGAGGATAATAAGCTTCCACGTATATATTTAGTATCATATCATTACGCTATTCTTGTACCTAGATCAGAGACCATTTTCATGTATATACCTCTACGGTTGCCGCTGACACCATCATCACCACCACTGCTAACCATGTTCGTCCTCTTCGTCGTCATCATCATTGCCAGTTTACTTAAGTTGGCTCACTTTTGCTCATGCATGCAGAGAGAAGGGTAATGGTTGCAGAAGGAGAAGAACGACAGAAGGAGTCGTAATATTACAAGTTCTAGGAACAAGCAGCACACTTTCATTCAATTCACTGCAGAAAAACGTGGCATGGCAAAGTTATGGTAAAGTCAAACTCCCCCAAACGTATATATAGCCACACTCAGTCCAAAAATAGTAGAGAAAGTCAACCATCATTATCCGGTCAGTCTTCAACAATACCATTTCTCTCATCCCTAATTTAGGTCGAGTTTTTAGCAAATCTTCTCATTCTTTGTCGCGCTCCCATTGCCGATGAATCCTAAAGTGTCTGAAGAGCGAGGAGAAAAAAGTAAAAAAGGGGAGCCGGACTTTTACTAAATTAGATGCAGTGTGCACGCTTGCATGTAATGTGCATGCATAAAAATATTAAGATTTTTTGTGGTTAAATAAAAATGGACAAAATGTTTTAATGCAGAAAATATTATTATATACCGTTTATTTAATTACAATTACATAACGTAATTAATTGTTACTAAACATTGACACTAACATTAAAAGTAAAAAGACATGAACCAAAAATTCCAAACAAGGGATACATTTATTACCCTGTATGCATTCGGGGAAAATGAAAGCTATATTCCTTATGGTTCAACTTTCCCCAGAACCAGAGTGAACAACAACATGAAAAACATAAGCAGCAAAACATCTATACAAACACACTAATCCCGGAGAAAATTTTCATCCCTCCAGCAGAATAGACTTTCTTCTTTGTATACACACAACAATATTCCGGATGAACATGTGTATGTGATTCTGTTTTGCTCTCATGACGGGGTGAGTTTTGCTACTGCAACAACCAGTTTTTGTGTTCCTGTGTGTATCGTTGTTTGTATTTCATAATAAGTATACAGTCAAGAAAACACACACGTACACACACCACAGCATATTTTGTACATCATCATCATGTGAGCTTTCTAGTGTTTTGGTGTTTAGCATGCCCATGTCTGAGTGTTCATCGTGGTCGTTGTTCACTCCAAAACACAACACAACTAACTGCTACTGCTCGTACGCTGTTCCAGTTTAACGGCCGCTGTTTTGTTTGGTTGTTGTTATTGGTGGCCGTGGAGGTGTAAGTGGAACGGCAGGAGTGCCCAATTCAAGTCGTCTCATGTAATTGCCCTTTCTCATTGGAAGGAAGGGTTTGACATTCTTCCTTGCGCCTGTCTCCCGTTTTCTCTCCTTTCTCATCTCGGGAGAAAGCAAAGCAGCATAGCTATTGCTGTGTGTGTTGCTTTTCCTTCTCTTCTGCTTTTCCTAGAGCAAACGGCAAGCAAACAGAAGCAAAACCAAGCAAGCACTTGTGTTCGTGTGTGTGTGTAGTGTATCATCATCGCACGAAAAGCTGCTTACTTGCTTGTGTGTGTACGTTTGGAAAGCAATACACACACATACAAAAACCCGTACATAAATATATATGAATACACACGCAAGCATAAGCAAGAAAAACATCATCATCATCCGTTACTTCTCTCTGTCTTTCATTCGACTTTAACTGTACATTGTTATGCTGTGCCTGTGCTAAAACAGTAACTTCTGACACTGCATTGTTTGTAAGTGGTGCTGCTGTTGGCGGCAGCATATATGGAAACAAAACAGCGAACAACATTTATAGGATGATGACCGTCAACATACAAAAAGCAAAGAAGTCGTGGTGGTGGTAGCAGTAGTAGTAGAAGTAGTAAGCAAAGAACAGAGCAAAAAGTAAAAACGGCATTAAGGGAAAGTGTAGATCTACAAAACATGCTTTATATCTGGATTGTATGGTGCAGTAGTGGTTTTATTGCTACTTGTACACAATCAAATATGTAGCAATGCTTAGGCAGGACGACATCCACCAAAAAAAGGAAAAACAGCATTTCGCTCGCTCACTCAAGCAAAACTTTGCTTTTGCCCCACATCTATCTTCTGCTTATGACGAAGAGGGTTCAAATAGTATGTATACACACTACTAGGAAAAATAAAAACCAAACGAGGGAGAAAAAGCAAAATTTGTAAGCAAAAAATATTAAATGCGTATACACTGCTGAAGCTGCTACACCTAGTGCTGCAATGAGAGAAATAAACAAAGTAGGTATTAAACAGAGACAATTGTGATTGCAAGATGAGAAAAATGTGTAGAGTAGGTATGTCTGCATGAAAAAAGAGGTATTTTTAACGTTTTTTTCTTTAGCTCGTATTATAATGTATAGCTTCCTTATGAAAACAAACTTACACGATGACGATGATTTTCATGTCAAGTAGATTTGTATGCATGCAGATTCTATTGTGCGGGGAAAAGGATAAAAAAAGTTTATAAAGCAGAGAGGAACCACTCAGTTTCTGCTCTTTTTACTTTTAGCCATCTCTCTTCTCGCAACTTTTGCTTACTTACCAGAGCAGCCGGCTGTTTTCTGATTCCCAGAAAAAAACATAAAAGTTTAGGAAAATGTAGTGAAGCGCAAGCGGCTGCTACACACTGCTGCTGTGCTTCTTTTAACTTCTTTCTCCAGCTTTCCCTATTGCTTACTTTAGATTTTGCTTTGCTTATGCTGCTTACTACTACAACATTTATACAGACACACTACATAGGAACAGTACACAGTACACAACTGCTACTTCTGTTTCTTCATCATCCAAGTCATCATGATCAACACACAATCCCTATATAAACATGTATGCATTGTGATGTAGTGCGGTGGTGAGTAGTAGAAGCAGTGGTGATGGTGGTGGTTGGTGGTGAAAATTGTGATGTTGTTTCTCCATCTGCTGCTCAATACTACGGCTCCTTTCCTCTTTTTCTATCCGTTATGCCATGCCATCTTAACGCATTAAAAACTGTGCCATATACCGGGAATATACAGATACAAGCATATAGGTAGACAGTATAAAGTAATACAGCGATTCATATTTATACGCCGCCCTTGTGAAAAGCAGAGGAGGAGGTGGTGGTGTGGTTGATGTTGTGTATGTCTGTCTCTGTGTATACAACTCTAGAAGGGTATCGCACCAGTATCAGAAAGAACCAGTGTACCAAACAGTCCATAATATTGTGTTGAGACTTGAGAGACCAAGACAGCAAGCTAAAGAGAATACAAGAGGAGAAACGGCGACAAGGATGAGAGCTACTACTGCTTACCGAAACCAGTACCATACACATTTTCTCTGCACACGGTAGAAAAAAGGGAAGAAAAGGTAGAAAAGTGAAAAGCTATACCATTCCACCACCGCCGCTCGTTTTCTCCTTCAACGACGAATGGTCGTATACACACAAAAACATGTAACTCGAAAAGGAAAGCAAACTAAAACCGATTTTCTTTCTTGTCTCTTTTTTTCGCATCATGCATATATGTACAATGGGAACTAGAAAAGATAGAGCTCTCGAGCTGAGCAGCATATATAAAGTAGAAAGTATTATGTACATGTTTACATGGAATAAATACTAAGACTGGCAACATATTCCACAATTTTATATTTTACCTCTTTTCTCTTTTCTTCTGAGACGAAAAACGAGGAGAATTCTAGAATTTTTGATAGTCATGAGATTAGCTTTTACTTCAGGATAGAAACCTGCAATTTTCTAAAGTTTTAAAAATTAATATACACGGAGCGATTGTCTATAAGGTATGTCTCAAAATAGAAAGATATTTTTTAAAATGATGATAATTTCCAAAGTTATAGTTCGAGCAAATCATATTACCACTCATATTAAAGCTAGTACATATTCTCACAGTTACTGATGTTTTGGGATTCATCGTACATAAACTCTGAAAAATACGCCCAAAGACCCAATAAGTTACTAATTTAACTGTCTCAGAATAGAAAGATAATGCATTCCAAAGTAAAAGTAAATGTATTTACGCCCATAATGCGGGCCTCTCAGATCATTTTGGGCTTTGCTGGTGTAAACATCAAAAGTCTAGAGTCAAAATGCCTAAAGGTAACCACAAAAAAATAGGCAAATTAGAGACTATCAAAAATTGTGGAATTCTCCTCGTAGTATACAGCGATGTGTCTTATACATGCTTCTGCTGCTGTTTTCTTTCTTTAAACGCATTGTGTTCTCCTACCCCATCACCACCACCACCATCACTAGTAAAAACTAACTACTTAACATACACAAGACGAGTTGTGTGTGTGTGTGTCTTTTAAGTGTGTATATGGGGAAAACTACTACAAACTGTAGTTTCACAGAATAGAAGAGAAGCAAGTAGCAGCAGCATCATCAACATTCGTTGAGAGATATTGCACGTATACAACAATATTAAACTCCTCTACTACAACCAACATAACACCACACTCTGCTTACACAATTCTCCCTTTCATTTTCTTTCTCTGCTTTCTCTTATATTGCCGTGTGGTGTGTTGTATGCTTGTGTGCTTGTGTATGTGACCCATACCTGTGTATCTTCTTGTCTTCTTTACTACTCCCATTTATTTTGTATACACATAATACATTCAGGGGAGAAAAACTGAAAGTCGGAGTGAACGTCACACCAAAGTACTACTTCATCCCCTCTTCACACCAATTCCAGATCTTCGACAGAGAATACACAATAAAGTGATACTACTTCTACTGCTTCTACTATTACAGCTTGAGCCGAGGTGGTGGTGGTGGCGGCAGCAGCAGCAGCAAAAGTGGTGGTGCTTGTTGTGAAACAACTTTCTTTTTCGGTGAATGTTGTATGCATGTATATATATAGATGTGTGAGTGTATGAGCAATATTATGTGTTGTTGCTTGTTTGCTCTTTCTCTCGAGCAGGAGCAGCAGCAGCCAGCAGCAAACAGATTCTCCTTCTCTCACAGTTTTTTGTCTTCTCATTCATATCAAAACAGAAGAGGTTTGCACACAACTACTGCCACTAATAATACTACTTCTACTACCACTGTTGTTTGGTTTGAGAAAAGGTGGTTGAAAACCTTCACATCTTTCTTTTGTGGAGAGAGGCCTCACTTGAGAAACTTTGTATATAAGTGTGTTGTGATGTTGTGATGCTCTACACATTCACTCCTCCTCGCACAACCATACAACAAACAGACAAACAACCACCACTACTTTGGTTTTTCTCTTACAAAGCTCCAAGGCTTTCCACATTTTGTACTTATTTATGTGTTGTTACTTTGGAAAGTCGTAAACTGTTTTCTTGTGCTCGTCGTCGTCGCGATCAGCCCCAAGGAAAAACAAGAAAATATATTGCTTTCTTCAAGATTTCTTCACCGTGCAACTAACTCAAGTTGTAGACGTTCAAACTATAAAACTTGTTTCAAGGTTACTACACCTCCAATAACATAATATGTCATTTATTATCTCCAGTAACTAGCAACCAATCATTGTAATTACTCAAATTTAACTAGTTGCGGCTTTAATCGTATATTTAACTAGAAAAGTGAAAGTGACATTGAAAATAATCGTAAATACATTGCTGCTCATTATCATCAGCATTCTCATCATTCCACTTCTCAACTTTGGATAACTGCCAATTTGACCATTTGCTTTACTAGTTACACGTGACAGTTTAATCCGGTACATTACCAGTACCATCTTACTACATCACTGTAACTGCAATCTTCTAATTAAAATTTTACTGTTTAGGATTATAGAAAAATAACTAGTTCGATAACTACAATTTATTTATTATATACCTATTGGTGATTAAGTTTCTGAGGTGTACTATAAAAATTTATATCATCAACATACAGGAACCTAAGAAATCAATCAACTTTCTAGTACTAACTAACTATTTATGATTTACCCAAGACAATCTTTAATTAGAACAATTACTTCAGCTGCTAGTTCAAAACTGCGCATCTCTGAAGAAGAGAGCTTAAAAACACTTTTTCTGTCAAGGGCAATGTGGACACTTACTGCGGGGAATCCGTTTCAGCCCGGACATGAGGTAAGTGGCGGAATTTTCTTTATAATTCCCACACATACCTCATCTAATTTAAATGCAAAAGCAGGAAAAAACATTTTGGCATACTCATATTGACACAAAACAAAATAATAATAACAACAACAAGGGATAAAACCAAAACTTAGAAAGAGCTGAGCAGTCTGCCCCAAACAAAACAACAGTTACAAAAATGGAAAAGGGATGAAGTAAGGTTGTTTTGTTTTTCAGTATAGTCGGGCTGACTCAGCAGCAATATTTGCCAAGGAAGTTAGTAGAGTAAACACAACCAAATCTCGTTTCACCCCATGTTCAGTTCGTTCTCATTGGACTTTCCTTCTTTCTGTAGGCAACGTTGTTTTGTGGAGAAAGCAACCAGGCTTTATGGTAGATACAAGTGTGCGTGTACATGTATACATTTAGTTTACAAGTTTTCAAAGAGTGGATGCTACTCCCGATCTAACAATTGTTTAGATATGGAGTGGAACACAATAGTAAAATCATAATTGTTATTATGAAATAGTGCGTGCTCCTTTTCTTAGAATGATCATATTTCTTTGGAGGGACAGATGTAGCAATAAAATGATTCAGTTTCAAAAGTTCATCCAGAGGAGATTTCCTCTCTTAGTGTGTTCATGCTATTAATAATAAAATTTATTATTGTTTTTCTTTCTCCTTCCTGCTATGCTTTCCTTTCCCAATCGTGTGAGTATATTAAATATTTTTGGAAAAGATGGTACGTCTTTACGTGGTCATGTTTATCTTAAGTAAAATGTGTTGTTGGTGCGGTATGTTTGGTTGTTTCTTTCCAAACTTTCCTCAACTATTTAACCCAAGTAGAGAAGGAAACGAATGAAAAAATGCTTTATTTTAATGAAATAGTGAATGTAATTAATTGGTGGCACACCCTCATCGGTATGCAAGAGGCGATGGCAATTTTCTCAGGAAACAAAATGCTCGTCTTGACTTGCTGATTAGCCAAGTCGCGGACTTGATTAGGGCAATTTGAAGTCAGACATTGCCTCAAGGGTTTGTCCCGTGATATCCGTGATGTAGACTCTATATATGTACATATGTACACAATTGCATGTTTAATTTAACTACTCAGAGTAGAGAAAAAGAGAACACATCCTTTGCTACTTTTTCATTGTCTTTCCAGAAATATTAGGGCCGTAGTGAAATCAAATGTTTAAACCAGGTTGTTGTATATTCAAAAAAAGAAAGGTTGTTTCTGTAACACATTTTCATTCTCAGTCTGGATGTTTGGGTACTTTCGTGATAGTTCAAAGACGTTCCCGTTTCCTTCTCATGTCTTTTTCTTTTCAGCTTTTATTGCCTTTGTCTCATCTGCGTCTTTTGGTGATGGTGGTACGCCACGTTACAGGCTACTTGAGACTCTCAGAATAAACAGGCACACAACAAAAAAGCAATTAAATGAGACCAAGAAAATTGTAATGCAGACGTAAGCAAGTATTATTGGTATGAGTAAAAGAGGGAAACAGACACACCGAGGCAATAAGAGGAAGACGACGAGTCAAAGAACAACTTGTAAGATGATTCCCTCTACTTCTGATATACATTTTATTTTGTAAATCCTCCCCCATCTCTTTCTTTCGCTGTTTCTCTTTTCTTTTGTTGTTCCGCTCCTGCTGCAAATGGTATCTATTTCATTTTATGAAAAGGTGTACACTGTTAAAATGTTGATTACTTTTGTGTGCCTGTGTATCACCACCATCAGTTGTTCTTTCTTTCGTGAAAAATTGAGAAAAGGACGGAAACAAGGATTTGTATGAGAAGATTCGTGCCGTCTTTATTTCTACAAGATTTTCTCTTCGTAAAAACTGTTCTCTTTCCCCTTGCGTGACTTCTTTTTCAAAGATCAGCTCCTCTCTCGAAATCTTTTCAAGCTAGCTTTATGCTCATTTTGATCAACCAAAAAAAGAAAAATGTGTAAATCACAAAAGATTTAGATGATTTGTTTTTATGTCTCTATGACATTGTTTTGTGAAAAACGAAAAGAGCAATAACCCTCTCTTTGGTTTATCTTTTCAATTTTTCTAAACAAGCTATCTCTTTCCTGTCATATTGCAAGCACGGAAGTCAAGTCTGGCTGTCCACTTATCATAACTACGTTAAAGTTGTGTACTGATGTGAAAGATAAACATATATTTAGCACGAACACAGTAGAGCCGGTGTGGAGCGGTTCCCTCTAATAATTTCTCTTTTTTTTGCATCCTGCAGTATATTACTTTGAGGCATTGTTTACAATTTGGCTCATTAATTCCATATATTTTTGGTGAGGACAAATGAATTTACCATATTTTCCACAATCCGCATAGTGCAATGCTAAACAGCAGCAGTGTTGTGATAAAGTTGCATGGATGTTGAAATAAGAAGAAGAAATGGTGCAATAGATGCATTGTCAGCTTTTTGGCATTTCACGCATCATCATGTATCCACTTGGCTTTTCTATGAAAGGAAGTGCGACGAAAAGACAATATTGTATGTTTTTATATGTATTTGTCCGTGTCCTTATATATTTTTACAGCTCAGGTACATAAGTTTTACAACCTTGATAATAGTCAATAGTAGAGAAGCATACGCACATGTTTTTATATAGAACACGAAAAAATGACCATAATGCACTTGGTCCAAGAGAATAATGACCACAGACAGGACAGCACTCATCATTACCACTTGGTCGTGTGCATAGATAAGCGTTATCAGTTGAATCCAGAATGAGAGAAATGTGGCAGAAGCAAGCTAAATTGTCTATTTCACAAGAAGTACTGGTTGTGGGTGAGCAATTCTATGTACATAAATATAAGCAGTTGACATGGAAAACGGACATAAAAAGGGGCGATGAAGAAATTACCATATCAATCAACGTAAAGCTTATTGAGATCATTCTCAAATTGTGAAAATTGTCCAAAATGGACACTTGTACTTGGGGAATATATAACAGAGAAACTAGAAAACAAGACGCAACCTAGCAAATGGCTTACCCTCCGAGTCCCCTTTCCACACATTATTTGTATGAAGATTACATGTATGCAGATTGGTGAATATTTTTTATGTGGACATTTATCAGTCTGAGTAATGGCATCTCTTTAAACTAGTCGCAGGAAAAGTAGCATGGAATGAGACTGAATAGCGTTAGTGTTCACCTTCTAAACACCGTATCCCGTCGAATCACATCACTCTTATTCTCCGAAAAATCCATTACAACAATTTTTGGTTATAGAAATGTCGTGTAAACGTTTACATACTCCATAGAGGAAAAGTACTGCTAATAAAAGTTATCATGTTCTTTTTTTTGCAGAGTCGCTACTCTGACAGCAAGAAATACAAATGTTTTCAATAATGGTTATTATTTACTACGTAGAACGGTACTACTCAATAATGGTCAATTTCAATACATGAGAATTTGTTATGTCCTTTTTTATCTGCATTCATGTGTATCGGAATTATGTGATGTAACTAATAAGCTGAAACATTTCCCTTATTTTCCTCCAAGAAAGTTATCCCCATACTACTGATAGTAAAGCGTATTACGCTCAGAAGAACAGTGATGGTGAAAAGTCGAATGTGTGATATGAAAGAAGCATTCTTTCCCTCTCTCACAAATACACACAAAAATATTCCTATTATTATTGCAAAGTGTTTGAATGGCAGCAGACTGCTGCTACTGTGTAGACTACTTAGACTAGGACTGTCGTGGTCGTTAGTTCTTGACCAAATGTTTGACAAGTGTCGAGGGTCTAATTTCCCTTGAGTGCTGTGCCAGTTCATGCAATATTCGAGTAGAGGCCATTCAATGGGCACAGAAGAATATTATTTTTGCAGTGTTACTCCTATAATAATTCCATTCTACTGTCCTTCACAGCAGCTTAATCCAATGAAAAAAGAGGAGCATAAGTATGTTGCTTGATAGCAGAACAGCGGCAGTATAGAGTCAAACGGGATGATGATGATCAAGCATATTACTACTGATATTATTACCATTAGAGTGATGGCAAAGACGGTCAGCTATTCATATAAGTAGCAAGTTTAAGCATCTGAATGGCTTTATAGATTGCGATACTTACTTCCTAGCTTGCTCTTCAGAAAAGATATGAATGCACACAGACACACACACACACACATCTAGTAAGGTCTGCTCAAGAACTTGTATGGTAATCATGGTCATAATAATAATAATCATAATAACGGCAATAATCGCATTCGCAGCAGTATACAAGGAAAATGGTAGCAAAAGTTTTATTTTTTGAAATGATTGTCATGCATATAAGATATTATCTCGTAAATGTGATTGTGTAAGAGCACATGTGTATACATAATACTGAAAGGGAAAATATTATATTATTGCAAATGATGGGGGTATGCCCTATCCCTCCCTGTCAATATAATAATAATAATAAAAACAATAATATTAATATCAATATAGTTGAAGATGGACGACGGTACTGGAATTTCCTTATGGAAAATTAGCTGTTCGTTCTTATGCACTTCTCCGAAATAAAAGACACCAGCGTTTTACTTATTTTATAGTCAGCATTTGTACCTATGAATTACATCAAAGCAAAATAAATAAAAACTAAAGGATACTTCAAAGTTTACTTATTTGATTGAGTTTTTCATAAGGGCAGGTAAAAGATGTAATATAACTGTTTATCGTTTTCAATAATTGCAAAGTAGACAAAAAATATTCATATCTGTATGCTCCCAGAAGATGGTGAAAATTTGCACGGTTCATGGATAAGTATCTACATATTATAGGTAGTATGTAGTAGGTAATATGTTGTAAAAATTGCACAAGTCTATGTCTTTTTTGCTATGTCTATGTGAGTATTGGATCCAAAAGAAGGCCCTTTGTGTAAAACATACAATGGCAGTTGCTCGTAATATTGTCGCAAAACATATAGGGTTGGGTTGAGTACTCCACTCAAGCTAGATGCAGTACGAATCGAGATGCTTTACTGTGCTATGCTGCTAAAATAACAAGTTCGGCTGTTCTGTGCGTGGCTGCTGCTTGCAAAGAAATTTCACGTAGTCTCAAGACGCCCCAATACTGCACACTTGCGTTTCACATGCTCAACTGACAGCACTCTTTTGCCACACTTTTACAGTATATATGCCATTCAGCTTATTGAACATGTACCTAAGTAATATTTTACACGCTGCGTAAACCTCCACATGAAAAACGATGTATGTCTTTATTCGATTTAGAAAAAATAAATATGCATGCTTATAATTTCGATAAAAGAGACAACAACAAAACAAAGTATGTTTTTTCAGATGTGATGTCAGTCTTGTTAATCCGCCTGGATCAATTCATTTATTTTTGCATAATTTTTTCGTAAGATGAGAAAACAGACAATTTTTTTGTTTACTCTGCATTATTTAATGTTAATAAATAGAGTGCCCTGTTTTGGAACAAGTTTTTGTTAAGTGTGTGTATTTTACATTGTCTGTTTGAATTTGCACACATGTTTTTCCCGATGAATATTGTTTAGATTTTCAAGAAAAAGTTTACATAAGCTATTATTATTGTTGATGCTTTGGCTTTGTAGGTAAAATATAATGCTGTGATTTTGATGTTATTTGCTTGCAAAGGGAAGGGGTGAAAATTTAGGCAAAAAAGTTTACAAAAAGTTACCCTCGTGTCTTTGTACAATAAGCTCTGTATTGAATGCAACTTGAAATGAACGAGTGTTGTTTAGTTGTTGTTGATGGCGCTCTCTTTTTTTCCGTTCTAGTTACACACACCGTGTAAAACACACGAAAAGTAATAAAATAATAACCAATCTGGTGTTGTTTTCTATCATTTGACAGGACACGACCAAAAGGAGTCATCAGCAAAATAATACTATTATCGTAGTTTACTCAACAAAAACGTGTGGTGTTGTTGGTGGTGTAAAGTAAAGAGAAAACTAAAAGGCTTTAGCTCTCCCACTTATATTTCGGTGTAAATGTTACGAGGAGCATGCTTTTTTGAGAATTTCGCCGCCGCCACCACCAACACCCGAGATTGCTATGTTTCTCTCGCACACAACTTTTGATTGTATTAATCTCTCTTACTCTCTGCCTGTCTTGTTATTATTCCCTTTTTGAGCTCAACTATATTAATATTGTTTTGTATCAATTACCGTTGAAATTAGAGGATGACACTACCTAGTCCCAACCACCGTGTTTTCCACTACACACTCTCACACAAGTAGAAACTCCTGATGACAATGAAATATTTCACGGTAATGTTTTTGTTGCCTTTGCTCGCACACTACTCCGTTGTGGCATAATACAACATTTCTGAGCATTTTGCCCACATATAAACCTGTAACGGTGTACATGGTATATTAGATAAGTAATATTATTATAACTGTGACAGTAGAGATGACAAGGATGATACTCTCTCTTTGTGATTACATAAAAGTTTACACTTACCTAGAATTGCTGCTTTGTGCTCTGGAACTCTGGAACTGATGATGGCACGGTGTTGTTATGTTCTTGCTGCCACTATTATCATCATTAACAGTCCCACTCTAACTTGCTGTGGTTCTTTTCCTCATGCATATTATAAGCTATGCAACGAAATATACTATAATTCCGTTAAAAATGAGGGCTGTCGTCACACGGGTAGCTAGGACAAACTGCTACTGTCGACTGGAAACAAAATGAGATTGTTTTGCTACCCGTTTTACATGACGCCTTTTCGTTCGAGTATGCCATCTCTTTTTTATATCTGTTTGGTTTACTCCTGGAATAGTTTCTCCATTTCTTCTAATTTATAAATACATTCACATTATTTTCCACTCTGAACAATTGTCCATGGGGAAGGCGGCAAGTGGGAGAAGGCCGTGCTAAATACTTTTGTTTTGTCGCTCTCTAGCTATTCTTGTACTACATAATAATATTCTTTTGTTTCTCGCTTTGTGTAAGTCATGTAAGTGTTTAGGAAGGGTGGCTTGTCGACAACAGAATGGATATATTATTTTGTTAAATGTTTTCACTACATACACAGAGTTTTTCCAAAAAAAGAAACTTTTTTCTCTGTAAATTGGTGTCCGGTTATTTTATTGTGATTTATGTTGTTTACTCGCTAGAGACTTTTCTCTTTTATTTTGGTTTATGGCTTAAGGTGCTTAGGCTAAATTACGAAATTATGGAAGAGTATAATAGTTACAATGAAAAAAATAATTTTATATATGTACACGTGCAGTATTCAATGACACGACTTTTTAAACTAATTAAGTAAGAAGGGAAATGTATCTCGATGCAACTATATATATCGAGCTATCTTTTTATCAGTGCTATTATCTTTTTTTTTCTCTTAACGTGAGTTTGCCTGTAAAATGTTTACGGGGGTGTATGCAAAGGTAAACATACAACAATAGAAAAGTCCTAAAAGTGTGTAAATGAGAAAGCATAATAATGAAAATGTTTATTAAATCTAATTTATAATTTGTTACAAGGAACGCACAAGTGCACGTGCGGGTGTAACTTTGGTAGTCGTGTAGACATCGATAACATCTAAAGGGAAAAAAGCTTTTTACCTTCCTCTGTTTCGTCGGTTTTTTATGCAAAGCAGCAAATAATGCTTACCAGGTAGAAAAACAAGAAGCCTGCTTTCTTCGAGTACTAGCTCTTCTCGCCGTCTGTAATAATTATGCTTTTTAATGAGAAAGTGTCCCTTAAAATATGCAAAGAGAATGAAAAAACGTAAACGATATCAGGGCAAAGATTAAGATTCTTGGACCAACTTTCACCAATATCGTGTTATTTATTTGTATTAATGGGTTTGGCGAATAAAATGGCAAATATATAAGAATGACGTTGACGTTACTGTTTTTCTTTCATTGCTCATAACTATTACTAGGTTGAATGTTAGAGCAGAGGAGCTAAAGCTTTGAAAATGAGTTGGGAGAATTACAGACAAAGCTAAAGAGAGGGATCGTTCTACCAGACACATAGACTGGTTCAATATTACATGACACTGATCTCCTGCTATTTATTCTCCACAGCAATTTGCTTCTAGCAAATGTCAACATGGGAAAGCTCCACACGTAAGTGGATCGGACGATGATATGGCAATGGGTGCATGCATACACTCTACACACGGTGTGGTGCAGGAGGCCACTAGAAGTTACATAGTAAAAGGGTACACCATATATATACTCTGTCAATTGTCATATCTCACCTTGCACTCTTCTTTTTCACCCAAGAACACACACGCCCAACTTGTATATAATTTATGTGCCACGTTACCTACGAGACGAAAGAGTAGTGGCTAAAAATTAAACCTTTTTTCTGTACTTTCTGTTAAAGATCAACTTTATAACGGCTTCGCTCTCTTCCGACCTACCATGTATGCACATGTAAGCACTGTGTACATGTTTGTATTTTCCCAATTCCACTTGATTCTTCCCTGGAGTGCTGACTTACGCCTTCGCTTGCACTTTGTTTAGTTTAGCTTGCATCATTCCCTCTCTATTTCTCTCCCTTGTCTTGTTCTTTTGTATCGTAGTTTATCGTTCCACCATGCGATTTTGTCGAAGCAGCACAGCATCAAACAGAAAATAAACATTAAAGTGGTGAAATAGCAGGTAGTAGTGGAAAGTAGATGAAAAGCAAAATGTTTTTATGCCACTTCGACCAGGTTGACAAACAAACCATCATTGCCGCAGATGTTGCCAGGCGTTTTTCTACAAAGCTGGATATGTATATGATACAAGTAATTTGTAACGTATTTATATTTACGATATGCATTGCGTCCACCCAACAATGAGATGGTCTTTTTCCAATGGTCAATCTCTGACCTTTCTATCTAACGAGACCAGGGTAAAAGTTGTAAACGAAGCGTGTGCACTTACAACGGCTCATCGCAGTCCTGGCGATCTACAAATAACAGCAAAACATTAAAGGTTTGCTCTGCCATGTGCACAAAAAATATACGAGTTTGCAAACACCGCCGCCATCAAAACATGCAACTTGAAAAGATGGGAAAGAGTGTTTCAATTTATGCACAAAAGAAAAGCAAGCAAAGTATGTAACGTTTCATCCTGTTGTTGTTGATCATCATGATGATCGTGATGACGATTCTACCGACTGTACTATATTTATCTGTGTTTTGGAGCAAGAAAACAGAAATTAGAGCCAAGTAAAAAGCAATGCTGTAGGTAGATACGTAATGCAAAAGAGGTAGAATGAGGAATGAGAGGATAGGGAGATAGAGACGATGAGAGACCATTTGGCCTCTGTTTACTCAACTTGACAGATGTGAAGCAGGGCACTACCATCATACTGTACTCATCGTCAGTATCAACATCAACAAGGATCATCATGCACAAAATAGATCATCTGTCTGGAACCAAAGGAGAAGGAAGATGAGAGAGCTAAAGCGTTTCTATTTAACTTAACTCTTGGTCCCTCTTCATGCTTGCTCTCTTTTCTCCTTTTACTTTTTCTTCTTGTTCACCTTACACTCACCGACTCACTCACGGATAGTATGATATTGCCCCCTCGCTTTGCCCAAACTAAAATTATCTGTAAAAACTAAAGCCTAATGTAATATTTCTCCTGTGTGAGTAAAGGGGCTATACATGTTTGGTTTTTACTACAAGATCACGGCTTTCAAAATGGTTGATATTGGAGAAGATCAGAAATACAAAAGTAAGCCGCCCTTCTTAAGCTTTTAATCGTACTTTATGCATTTATCTTTTTGTATACAGGTTTGAACGAGATTATCATACTCAGTACTTGTTTGTGTGTATGCCACTTATAATTTCTTCAACTTGGCATGGAATCAACATGAAATGCTTTCATAATTGAATTATAAAAAATGCATGTGACAGACTCGTCATCACATTCATTAGTGTATGATGGTCAATTAAAAACACATAATATTAAGTTACGCCGTTTCACTTATAATGATCATGTTTATTTCGTATTTAATTACCATTTGGCACTAAAAGCTTGTTGTATGATTGTCATGATATTACGATGATTAAAACCAAATGGGTTATAATGATGCATCTTTGGTAAAAGGCGTGACGCGACAACTCTAAATGTTTCAAACTAGCAAAGTAATTAATTTTAAAATGGCTTCACGTAACTACTCTGCCAATAAAGAATTTCTCTGCCTTTCCTGATTGATTTCAACACTTGACATGATTCTATTACAAAATATTTCGTAGTAACCACGTTGTACACCCAAAAAATACTTCGTGACGAAGCATGGTCAAATTAAAATTGTAAAATAAAATAAACGCCGTGATGAGTACATATGTGCTTGATGTTTGAGGTCATCATCATCTATTTAGATAGGAGGCGGAGATGGAGCACACACAGTAATAACAAGCAGTAAAATTAAACAGTGACTGTACTATGCTGGTGGCAATATTATTGTACGTGTGTGGGGTAGCACAATGGACGGATGTGGTTTCCAGATAGTATACGCAGCTGAACTTGTAAAAACAACAAAATGCAGTAATAACCTTTTCCAGGAATGGCAATTGTGGCCTGGCATTCATCCCCTCTTTTTCTTGTCATGAGAACAAATCTCTTTCTCTCTCTCTTGATGCTTCCCTACCTTTCAATGAATGTGAGAGAGTGAATCTCTACTCTCACGCAATACAATAAACTACTCCATTGAATGAGTGTGTGATGAAGACAATACAAGAGAGTAATATACATGCATTACAACAAATACTTGTTCATGTGCTAATATTATTAACATGCATATACATATGTGAATTTTACCTTCGCATTTATATATTTAATGCATCACTAGTAGCAGTTGAGAGGTAATCATGAAAGCATATGAAAAGTGCATGTGGTCAAATAAACGCATAATACACGAAACTGACAAGGCTCATGAGTGGCATTACTGCTATTATTTTTAATAGGAGACTCATTCCATTTCTCTCCGTCTGTCCGTCCGTCCCTCTTCTTCTCCTTTTGGTTATCTTTCTTTTGTCGCGTGCTCTTTCCAATCTACCACCACCGCACACAACCACACCGAACCACAACAAAAAACATCATAAGGATATCGTGTTCACACACCATTTGCCTACGTGTTGACTTGTCCATTTTTCTCCGAGCTAGTTACACTCACATCTACTTATTGTGCTAGTACCGAATTGTGGGTTGTTGTTTCTCTGCCATTTTCTCTGACTGTCTGTGTTTTTGGCTCTTTATCCTTTATCTGATGAATGAGTGGCTTGTCAGGGTTGCGGCTGTGTGGCGGCATAACAAATTGCAAGTTTTTAAAGATTTTATTTTTAAATCGTATGTACAACTTTTTACAAGGATATTTACAGTACAGATAACCAGTTGGTATGCATTTCGAGAAAGAATTTCAAGATTTTGCACATTGTTCATGCTTACATTTTACATTCAATAAATTCATTATTATCATATTTTTTTATCATTAGAGATGAGATAACCGTAGTTTTTAAACACTGTATGATTAATATAATTCCAATGAATTAGCCAATAAACCTGTACCCCTTCTAAAGTAGAATGGTAGTAATATTCGTAGAAAAACCAATAGAAAGATTTCAGGTTTTGACAGGACAGAATAACTGATTGCGGATAGAAAAATGAACAAGAAAGGAAGTGAATGAAGATAAGAGTAGGATAACTATGCCGGGAGTGAATGTTACGCATGCTAATAATATTGATAAAATAATAATGATTTTTATATACATATTTGCTGCAACAATTTTTATTCAATACACATCATCAGTATCCTTATCCTAACGATACGAGAAACAAGCAAGCAAGTAAGTGAATCGGATGGCGTGAACATACATTCTTACCAAAAAATTATGCCTAGATACACAGCCATCAATGCATACTTGTTGTTGGCAAGTCATTAATCGTAGCCAAGTATTTTAGAGATGAAGGCTTGTCATATCTGCAGATGTGTCGACTTGTTCTCTTTTCCCTCTCTTCTTCATCTTCCCTCTCTCTCTTATTTATACTTACACATTTCAATTCCAAATACAATGTGTACGCACAAAAGAGAAAGAGATACAAACTAAAGCAAGCTAATATTAAATGTTTTATAAATAATGGTATATAAACATATTGGACGTAGGAGCAAGAGCTTCAGAGGATAACAAAACGGACAGACAAGAAAAAGAATGAAAGTTGAAGAAGAGGAGGAGGTGGTGGAGGAAGGCGATAGGATACCGATTTCTACTACCGCCACTCATCTCAGCTTTTCCCCCGATGCACAGTACATTAACTCTCTCCCATTTTTATAAATGTATTGCCGCACACACGGCACTGGAGTGAGTGACTGACTGGTTGAGTGGGTGAAAGGAAGACCTTACCTTAACTTTTTGTGCTTTATCATCAATAGGATTTTTTCATATACTTCATCATCACAAAGTATTTTCTACCTTCCTTCTTATTTGCTGTTACGTATATTATTATTTATGCAATATTTTTTATACTTTTTAGCAGCCTGGTTGATGTTTTTTTCCCTTTCTCAGTTTTTCGTACGCATCAGTAAAGTTTGACGAGTGACGTGGATAAAAAAATGGTGTATCATAGATAAATGATGTTAAGTCTATGAAGATAGTGTACAGCTGTTTGAGTCGTTTCATTTTGATACCAGCAGTATACCACCTTCACAAACATCACTACACACTATTCTTCTGGACTTACTTCATCATCGTCATTAATAATCATAGTAAATACCTAAAGCGCCAGTCGTAGCCTCCTTGATTCCTTTTATTTTTTGTTCAGAGCTAAAGTAACACTGTGCTTATTATGCTGCTTCGATTGCTGGGATGTTTCTTGTTTTGAAATTAATTGCCTCCAACATCCCTTGTCTGCCTCCTTGACACTGTCAACATTATGAGCTGTAATACTGCACACTAGTAAAATAGTGTTTATGTGTTAGCAATTGCATTTTTTCAAAAGTCAATTTATAAGGTAGCCATTTCTAATGTATCAAAATATAAATTAAACTAAACTGAATTCATTTAAATTATCGCACGCATACAAAGAAGCGTCCATTTGCAAAATCTTGTAATAAGAAAGATGGAAGCTCGACCGTTTATTATTTTGCAACTCTTTGACCGTATTGTATTTCCTGTTTACAACGAAAACTGTGATAACAAATAGCAATGAGCATTGTTTTTACGCTATGTTACGCACATAGTTTCCAGGAAAGCGTTTTTCGTGGCTAGGATCTGCATGAGAAAAAAATCAAAATCTGTCATATAAGTTGCTAGACAGCTTACAATGCAAAAATATCTTGTACTTTATCAATAAACAGTCTACATTAATCTTTTTCGTCTTGATCCCTTTTCTAAATAGAACGGATGCTCACTCGTACTTCAATAAATACATTGTTTCCCTCTTAACTCCTTTCACATATTTGTTTGCGGATGGATCCTCAATCAAGCTTGCCAATGTATGTAGTTGTTTAGGCATACAATATATTATTAGATTGTAGTCTGTTTCCCATCTCCCTGACGATCCCTGTTTATTACGACCGACATTATTAATAGCTGCATTGGAAATTGTATGAGAATGTTACCGCTGCACATATTATTATATAAATTCGCTCCGATAATAGATCAAGTTATAGCTTATAAAAAGCTTTGAACTTTTTTATGATGATGCTGGGTCGTTTACTTTGTTATAGTCAGAAAATACTTCAAGATCGTAGCATATATCCTCGTGAAGCTCTCCAATTTTTTTATCCTGGTTTTTTCATTGTTGTTTTCCTTTTATTCTTTTCTTTCTTGCTCTTGTCTAGCTTTCCCCTCTGTTCTGGTGAAAAGTACACGATCATCAACTTTGGCATTATGATCACACTATATAATATTTTTTTCGCAGATACAAAATATATGGTGCACTTACAAAATAATAATGATAATCATAAAGAATTCTACGTGCTTCGTTTTGAACTTGAAGTAATTTTTTTATACTTTAGTGATTGCTAGCTCCCCGGCTGCATCAAATATTTTTTATAAACATTGCTCAGGTAGTCAAGCTCTTCGATCATTTGTGTCAAATGTACGGTTCATTAAGTCCAAGGCAAGCCCAAGACGATATTTTTTATATCCAAAAATACAATGTACAAAATGAATACACCTACCTAACTGCACCCTTGTATGATATTCTCTTATGGTAAGGACGAAAACTGAAATCTGTAAAAGCATTACGGCATTTTCTTATACTGTAGGCACAAGGTTTTCACTATTTTTACATTAGCACACAAGATAGAAAGGTACATTATTGCTTTTTATGCGTACTCATGTTATTGTTATTATTTTGAAAATTTGGCATCAGTTCGTAGCCAGATCACAAGAATTAAGTTGTGTCTAGACACAAACCAAAAGAAAAAATCTCCGTTTTTAGAAACGTTCTTTTACGTTGGTAAAAACTATTTTAAACTATGCTACCAGTAGTGAGTACTACTACGTATATGCAACCCTTAGGTATCATCATTATCACTTACATCACCTATTTTATTTAGTCATTTACGTATTTTTAGGAAGCGGCGACAATTAAAAAAGTACGGACGGAAAATGTCATAAAATATTGTGACTGTGTATATTTTACTTTTCTGAACGAAGAAGCGCCATGCAAATGCCATGATAAAAATAACTAAAATAATGACTAAAAGTGAATAGTGTGGTAATTTATGCAATTTCACGGTGCGTACCGTTGCACAGCAAAGAAGAAAAGAAGAGATGAAAAGACGAAGATAAAAAAGTACGTGTGTATATACCTATACATTTTATTTTTCTTCGCGGAGAAAGAGAGCGCATCATAAAAAGACGAAAAAGAAACAAACCAACAACTTTTCTGTGTTTTTATTGTTGTTTCCCTTCGCCTTTCCCTCTCTCTTTTTCCTGTTTTATGCCAAACCAAGCCTACTTCTGAATGCGGAAAAAGGATCTCTACAGGAATTTTTATTGCTGTTTCTGCTACTTACTTACATTAGTACCGGTAGAAATAATATTATTAAAATTACTATTATCGCGTCAAGTTCCTCCTTTATTTTCCACTTCTTTTCTCCGTTTTTTTCCTCTTATTCTTTCCACATGCAACTATTATATGCCTTGTATAAATACATATATCCTACCCATATCATCCCTGGACGGTAATGAATTGAAGCTTACGAGATGAGGAAGATGATTCTTATATATACACGTAATAATAAAGGAAATTCACAGTCATATGTGGTCTGTTATGTATGAATGTTCATTTTGTTTTCAAGGTATGTATAGTAATATGACGCAATAATAATAATAGTAAGAGCCACTACTACTATTTCTGATGCTAAAAGTAAGAACAAAAAAGTTTTGTGCTGGGATACAACTTTTCTTTGTACCCAACGGGTCTCATGCATATTATCTGTTTTATCCATCTTACTTGCACTGTCTGTATGATATTGTTCCGATCCCGTATATGTATGTATATCTAAATGTAATATGCCTTCTGAAAGCCAACATCAGTAAACTGACTCCTCCAATTTCCCTTGATTTTAGAAAGAAGCGAACCATTAAATGAAGGTAGTTAGCTTATTTGATAGTCCTCACTTTTTACAAGCGTTGTATTTCACTATAAAAAAGATTCCTCCCATTTTTGTTATTCTTCTCGTTTCGTATGCATACAAGATGATATAGCATCTTCTACCTCATCCTTTTTATATATCTAGCTTACTTGTTAGTTTTCACCACTTTTATAAAGGCCTTGATGATGACGATGATGATTAGAACGGTGGTGGTGTTTGTAGTAGTCACTCATTTCCAATGAGATGGTGATTCCTATTCGTATTACCCCTCCACAACAGCAGCTTCGGTTTATATTATTTTGTCTTTTAAGAATCAAGTCTACCTAATGCACTTTGTGTACATTTTCATGGCAAAATAGTGATGTTGTTGAGAATGATGATTATGAAAGGGGTAGAAAACAAAGAGGGAAGCGTGTCCCCGATTCCTCATACTTCCCAAAGTAGTATGCGCTCCTTGCCGAGTAAGTCATAAAAGATTTTTCCGCTCATAAAATGATCCACAGAAGAAGACGTACTGGACTGGTTTAATAACAGCATATATATGTCTCTATCGGCAACTCGTCAAATTCTTAACATTTCCTTATTGTTGTCTCATTTCGTATCAATAAGAGGAACGAATGCTTCAGTTTTCTTGAAGAAACAAACCTATAAATTTATGGGGAATAGCAAGAAATGGAAAATATTTAAATGTAATGGCAAAAGTGTGTAATAATATTTATTTTCGGGTCGAAAAATAACTATTACTGCATTATTCGCATATTTAAATGAAGTTTTTTAAAATGGAAAACTTCATTGTTTGCATTATTTGCTTCCACAAATAAAATACTGCATCATTGCTAAATCATTCATTCATGATTCATTAGTGTATTTTATGCTTAGTCTACTGAATGAAACTGCATAATTTGAAAAAGCCTGACAAAATGCATAACAGCACGTCTCAGCAATGCTGAAAGCACTGGAAGAAGTAAATAAACATAACATAAGAACTCAATGATTAGTTTTTTTTGCGCTCGCATACCATGAGAAATTCACCGACTGATATCATGAGGATTTATTTAAGTGATGAGAAGAGAGGGAAAAAGAGTTCTGATGAAAAAATATTGTTTTGTTTGATTTACTCAATATACACTCAGAAAAATGTCTGGTGTGTGTTAATGGAGTTTTTAGGAAGATCCTCATGAATTGGTTTCGAGAATCCCTCTCATCCTCTTTTAACTCATCATCATGCAAAAGAAAACCAATAAGATGAATAGGTTGTTGCTGGGAAAACGTCTTGACTATTTTGCTTCCATTAAAAATGTTATTTGAGAATGAAAGAGTTTTTCACTCATTGATTTGCAAATCAGTTAGGAAGTACCTTTTCCCATTGAAATTATTCTCTTGAATCGAGTTTATCATTACGAAAATAAAGTAGAAGCGCAAAAACTTACAGCAACAAATACAAATTTTAAATCTCAAATACGTGTACATTGCTGGTTACAGCATCCCGTTTCAGTTCTATGGTTTATACTCACAAATAGTGTAGTTCATAATTATGCAATCTTCAGAATGCTCATGATGTTTGATTTATTTACGTATTTTAAGGACACCGATGGTAGGTAGAAGAATACATTTAGATAGATGACCTCACTTCAGGGATATCATTGACGGATGCGGGCATCCGGCTTATCGTCGTCCAGTTGTATTTTTGTTAATATTATACGCGTGCTATAAGCTTATATCCATATTTATATTACAGTTGTGTATACTGCACTTTACTTTGTATCGGGAGCGTGATCAAGTTGAATTGACACGCACTGATAAGGTTCCGTCATGTAAATGGAGTAACAAGTCATATTTTTAAAGAGGGCTGTATTTCCTCATCTCAAAATCAAGCTTTTTCTTGTTACTATTGTTCTTTCACGCTTCAACAGCAAACGTCAGCCAGACCAAATCCAAAGTTTTCAAATCATCCATGCGTATCTATGCAAACAGATACCACTATTCTCTATCTAATTCACTGATGCTGTTTTTGTAAATATTCTCATCATCACTATGAGCCACTCAGTTTCTATTTAAGAGAAAAATTAAAAAAAAGTTTAATCAAGAAAGAGAATATGGGGTGAAAGGAGATGTTTTCTCCTGTTCAAATACTTTAAGCAGAGTGTTTTCTCAAGGGAAAGAGACAAAATGGGTTGGCAATCAAAGATTCAATAAGTGTAGGAAGTATACGAATGAGTTTTATTTTATTTTAAAATAGAATTTAAATTAACAATAAAAAATCATCATAGACACGTCAATGTATTTATCATGTTTAGGCACAAAATGATACACAGTTTAAATCTTTAGTGTAGAGAGATATGAATAGTAACAACATTTTCACTCTACAAGTAGTTTTCTGACTTTATGTAACTTACAACACAGTCAAACACTTAGCATAAGTAAACGACAGCAAAATAAATCCAAAATACAACAAACAACAAAGAGCACATGACAATTTAATGGAGAGAGAGAGGATGGAGAATGTAAAAGGTGACTTTTGTCATGTGTTTACTATTGTATTGCACTTTCGGGTTTGATATATTGGTTTCTGTCTTTGTTCAACAAAAAAGAAGTGAGAAGGTGATATTGTAGTCACCATGAAAGGGAAAGAATGTACAGGTTTGCTTTTCCTTTTTTCTGCCATTTAAAGGAGAATTTGTACGCCTCAATTTATATTTCTCTCTACATGGCGGTGCCAAATGATGAGAACCCAAAGAGAAAAAATAGCTGTCACAATTTTTTTATATACAAATGATAATAATGTTTGTGTGTTTGCTT
>JAQFYG010000488.1:0-29714 GCA_034694325.1 Entomobrya corticalis | reverse complement strand
GACAGACAGACGGACAGACAGACATTTTCGCTCCCACCATGTTTGTAGTAAGTAACAGTACCTGTCACTTAATAAAGAACCTCAAACGTTACCTTCATCTGCGTCAGTAGCATGGACATTGGGAACTGGCTCACCGTTGGTCAAATCTATTAATTGTTGCTTTGGCTCAGCTTCCTAAGTGGTGTGGAAAGCATTGATTTTTACATTGTCGACGACTATGCTACTTTACTAATTATATAAAATTAAAATGCAAATTCCAACCTACCTCAATGGAGATTAAAATTCTTGTGTCGTTATTTGAAGGATACACAAATTCTGCACGCAAAAGAGTACCCGTATCGTATAAATAATTAAATTCTTCCTTTTTCTAACTATATATATAATGACATTAGTAATTTCAATTTAATGCATTACAATACCTGGGTTGTTTAAGTTTTCATTAGTGACTCTGACAAAATATGATTTTTCACTAAATAACTGGCGAGGTATACTGTTTTTTCCGTCGGATGCCTAATTTTCCATTCAGAGAAAGAGATGTGTTAAGGGGCGAAATGAAAAAACCAAATATTAGCTCAATAATTTTTTTTCAGTTGCGAGTATACATTTGATTGTTGGTGAAATGTATTTTATTATACGTACGCCTTACCTTTAGCTTTATATTGAAGATACCCCACAAACCCTTCAACTCTTTTGTTGCAAAAAGTTTCAATTCTTGTTGACGATCTGAGTTTTGTTCCTCACGTAACTCAACTCTAAACAGATCCTTTACACTGGGATCCTCAGGGTCTCTCTGAACGTCATCAACTATTACTGTAATTTTGCCATTATCCAGTGAGGGATCATCCCTATCTATCAAGAGCATGGACAGCAATTCCACCTCAATGTCTTCCTTCGTTTCAGCGACTTCCCGAATGGGTTCTTCGCTACTACCTCCGTCCGTTAGAAATTCTGGCGGATGATCGTTTTTATCTAATAAAAAGTCAAAGATGCTTCCTCAACATTCAATCATAAAAATTTGTCTTCCCGAGTCTATGGACATACAGTGCATTTACAATTATTTGTAGGATAACGAGTATTTGATTTCTTACCTATCACTGTTATGCTAATTTCAGTGCTGTTCGAGTTAGACCCACCTAGATGAAAATGAAATAGAGAAACAATCAGTATGTCTCAACCATTTTTATGTATTAATAAAAGAAAGCAGAAGTTTTAAAAGATTACTTGTTGACGACGCTCTGTAATAGTCTATTGCTATCACTTGAAGTCTATAAGAAGCAATATCGAACCAATTATATGAACCTGGTATAGCTGTAATCTTCCCATCAACTAAACCTAGGTCAAACTCGTCCTTTCCATTGCTGTCTCCCCCATCCATAAGCACGTAACTGACGTTCCCAAATAAGTCTTTAATTCAAAACGAAACAATCTGTAAAATGGATCATCACATCGTATAATATTAGAGTATTTACTCCTAAGACGAGATCATTATTTACCAGGACGGTCAGCATCAGTAGCCTCAATTGTTACAATTTCTACAGGGTCACTCTCATCCTCATCAACAAAACATTGGATGACAGAATAATTCTTAACAAATTGTGGCGTGTTATCCTATTGGTAGACCACAATTAAAAATCCCATATTTTTAATTAACAGTCAGTAGAAATATTAAATGTGTTGAATAATAAGCCAATTTCATTTCTTACATTTCTATCATCCACAATCACTTCAAACTGTTTAAAAAATTGAAATCGGATAAACAAAAAAGTTAATACCATAAAAAGAATAAAACTCAAACAACAAAATAATTATTAAGGAGGACAACTGACGGGTCACTGGTCCATTTAATTTCAATTGAAAACAAACCTTTGAATGTAATTCATGCTCCTCCTTTCCGTCCGATGCGACAATTATAACATGCAACACGTCACTGTCATCATTGGCAAAATACTTTCGCATTTCCCTGTCGATTGGCACACCCTTTTTGCGCCGTAAGGTTGTACTGCCAATTCTTGTACCACCTTCATTGCTTATTTCAAACATTCCAAGTATCTCCTTGCAAATGTCCTCTTCAAATTCACAGTCATCATTTCTGAATTCATTAAAAATATATATTCAACTTTAACGCTTAATAGCCATATACGCACTCGTATGGTCGTATATAACATTATTTGCCAAATTTCTCTTCCCATTCTAAAACGGCATATTTAGCATAATAGAAGGTCATCAACTTTGTATATTTAATAAAACCAATTTTCTTTTCATTGACACAAAGTCTTCTATAATATGTTTTAACAATTTTACCTCAACTCGAATTGGAAAATTGTATCTCTATCTCTGTCTGTAACACGAAGTGTATATAATTCCCTTTGGTAGTCACTGCTTGTATCCCCTTCTTCGCCCCAAAGTGTTTCTAAAACGCTCACAGTGAAATTTGTATTGTCTCCTTCGGGCCATTCTGGTGGATTGTCGTTTATGTCTAGAATGGTGATGGTCACCACTTGAGAAGTTATTTGGTCCCCAGTTTCACTTTTCTCGTCCTTAACAGTTATTGTAAGGTCAACCCGGTCTACTTCTTGTTCACCATAACCTTCTCTATCTGGTAGAGAATCCTTATCACCGAGCATTATCATCAAATCTTTGTAGCTATCATTGCCTCCTCCTTCTATAAGCGTAAACCAAGACTTCATTTTTTCCCCGAGATCACTTGTGAGTTTTATCTGCTTGTACTCCGGAGAAAGCAAATCGCTCTCTGATGAAGATGAGTTGTATACTTTTGTATAAATATCGTTGACAATCATGTCGCAAGTTATAATGGCATTCTCATCAACATCTGTTGCTTTAATTCCAGTAAGAATTGGAACCATCATGGATGTGTTCTCATAAATAGATGTGCGATATCCATTCTATATAATATGCATTAGATAATTTTCAATTGAAAAGCTATGAAAAGCATGGTACTCGAATAGAAGTTAAAATAAGGTTCTACATAGATCACCTCAAATTTTAAATCAACGGGTTCATCGTTTTTGTCCAAAATTGTAAACCTAACAGGTACGCTGTGCACTAACCCACTTTCACTCCCTTCAGAATCGACAGCCTCTACAATATAACGCTCTTCTTTGAATCTTTCATAATCAAACCCATTGCCATTTACTACATGCATGGTCATCGTTCCATTTTTTAAACCCAGTATTATTGGGGGCATTCCTGTGGTTCCACTCCAACGATATCTATGTATTCCAAACGTTTGTAAAGTTAAATAACAAAAACAAGCAATAATGGTACAAAATGAAAAATCTGTTTGGTTTAATCTTTTTTACATTATACTATCTGAACCATATCCAGGGCTTATATCTCCATCTTCAGCAAAAACTGTTATTTCTTCACCTTCTATATAATCGACACAAGAATTTGGGTATTCTGGATTTGAGTTTGAAGGTATCATTTGGCGCAAAATAACCCCACTCTCCGTGTTTTCACATACTGTGAACTCGTATTCACTTTTTCCGTCTGGTATTTTGAAAATAGGCCTACGACAACATACTTAATTTTAAGGACATGCTGAAGGGCAGTTAATCAATATTGATTCGAAAATACATACACTTTTCTGATAAATCATTATAATTCCTTATAATTTGTGTAAATACCTTTCGTCATTTACATCGTTTATCGTAGCCGTAATGTGCGCAAGTGCCTTATGTGTTGTATCATTTATTCCGGAGAAAACTATCTGTATATACAAAATCAGTCTTTTAAATATTTGAAAGCATTGTAGAATGAAATTAAAGCGTCTGCTTTAAATACCGTGAATGTCTTGGGGGCAGCAGCACCTTCATCATGCCATTCCCCGTTCTCAAAATCTATGGCGTCAGCCTCGTTGACCATGATGAAAAATTCTTGATCACCCATCATTCCTTTATCAGGATTGAGTCTAAACGCTCTTTTAATAATTTCATCAGTTCCGTCGGCGAAATCCCATGTGAAACTGTTAAAAGATGTTGTCTGCCATCAAAGACAACATAGGTAATTATTACAATACTCTGTTAATTATATTTTAAACAAATATAATCGTATGTCAAATCATTTTATTCATTAAACTACTAAGAAGTCATCAGTCATTTAACTTACAGAGTCCAAGTCGATTACACGAATAATTTTGTCATCATTTAATCTAATCTGATTCTGACTACCGTGGTTCTCAAATATTTCGAATTCATAGTTCTCTTCTGGTTTACATGATTTAGCATCTGCTGCTGCTTCACTACAAATGTATGGTGGTTGGTCCTATTCAAAATAAATGAGTATTAATCAAATTAATCCTCAAAAAACAAATTCTGAAGTAGGTTTGCATGATAATGACCATACGTTAATATCTCGGATCACTAAGTCTACAGAATACGGATATTCAGTTATGTCGGGGTCAAGGTCTCCATACTTATCCCTGTCATAACCTTCCCTTGCAATAACGGTGAAAGAATAACTTAAATCAGTTCCAATCAGATCTTCACTCTCAGCGTCAATCTCGCTTTTGATCCATATATCACCACTGTTTTTATCAATATCAAAAAACTCCAAGTCGTCTAAAAATGATTATATTAGTCAAAGATTTTAACTTTGGACATCAGGTAAGCTTTCAACTTTAGAGCTATAAAGAGTTTTTGTTTCGATACAAAACAACACATACCATCAGTAATGTGATATGTTATATTCCAATTTAACCCATAGTCTCCATCCCGTGCTTGAACATTGGCAATGATACTTCCCTGGAATAAAATATGTATAATAATAATGTGCATATTCATAAGGGCATCTTTTCCCCAGTACATAATCGCTCACTTTCACTGACTTTCGTATTATAGTACTATATTGTTCAAGTAGTTTTACATACAGTCGGACTGTGTTCTTGTACGGGTTTTATTATCGGTGGCCTTGTAAATTCAGGAGGAATGTTTGGCATATCCTCCACAAAAACAGTTACAGTTGTAATTGCAAAACTATCATCCGGTGGTCGAGGATCCTGTTTAATTAACAATTTAAAAACAACACGCATGAATGCATATCTGGTTTGCGTGATAATTCTTTTTATATAAAGTGGCTTCCTTACAGATACTCGTATAGTGAGTCTGTGACTGGTCCTTTGAGAGTAGTTTAACATTATGTCGTTGTTTAAAAATACTTCTCCTTCCGGAGAATTGATTTCAAATAAACCCTCAACTCCTTCCTGTGTCTACAAAAATCGATAAAATTGGTAAAGAATCGCTAAATGGATTAATTTGATCTTTCCCGGGATCTAAATTAATTTCGAAATTAGTACCAGAATTTCAAAAACAAGCTTGTCATTATCTGCGACATCCTCGTCTATTGCATTAATTTTTACAATGTAATCGACACAAGTCTAAACGAAGCAAAAAGAGAAAATGAAATATAAATATAGAATATCCACGCTAGTTTGCAAGCAATTTTCTAAATCATTCATTTCACAAGCAAAATATATTACCGTGAACTCTGGGATAGCTTCAATCGGATCTGGATCCTGTGATATAATTCTTGGCCTAATTTCAGAATATCGGAAAATGTTATTTGATGGATAAATTAGTTTTAAACCTGAGGATACAAAATGCTAAATCAGAATAGCAACTAACTTGTTGTCATTTGCATCTTCAACTTGAACACGAAATTCTTGCTCTTCTCCAGTCGCCTCAAGCTTCAGGATAATATTAAAGGTATTGGGATCAGGGCCCTCGAAATCAAACGCTTCCTTTACATGCAAGTAGTATTGAGGTGTTCCATCATCATCAGGCCTTTGAGCCACAGAAACACGATCGTCGCCCCAATACTTTGTAACGGTATCAGTATTTTCTGCAAATTATTACAAGGCTGTGTGTATAGTCGTTGACTTTTGAACTACATTGTTAGCATTGAGTTTTAAATAACCCTTCTGTATTGTCAACCTGTGAGTTGTACTTTAGCCAAGGCAAATCCATCTAATTCTCGCTGTCCAACATTTTCCAATACGGAAAGTACGCCATCCGCAAAGGAAATGTCTCCGGCCTCTCCTACACTGTCCGGATCTTCCTTTAAAAACGGGTCATCCCAACCACCTTAATGCAGTGAGAGTTTTATTATTTGATTAAAACTTTGCATGTTTATATCATTCAAAGGAAAAGAAGAAATGTAATGATACCATGAACGCCAAGGAAAAGCAGCGAGAGGCATAGATAAGTATTCAAACTGTTCCTTGTTCTCTTTTCGAACTCTTCCATTATTTTCTAATATTTGTGATAAATTATTCGAATGTGAACAGTCCGAACAAGTCCATGTACATTGTTAAAGCGTTTTAAGTACGTATGATGAAAGCTTATGATTTTGATGAAAGATTCGCAGTGACAAGATCGACAACGAAACATAGATTGAAATGTATATTCTGGAATGACTTCCCGGACTAAGCTCTTTCCATTTTAATTAGATAAATACGCAAATCATGCAGTGATGCAGAAATAATTGAAAATAAACTTGATTGATGACATAAACCCATAGAACCTCACAGATCAAAACATGGCAATGATAATAATGATAAGATATACCACTTATCAATGCATATACAGTACCTTACGATTTACACTTACTACCTATTACCGATCAATCAATACATGAAAGATTAGATAAAAATTGTGATTTAATTGTCCCGAAAGAGAATGGAAAAGGGGTTCATTTTAATGATAAAATATAATTTCGATTTATGTATATTGTTTGCGTCAATAACAGGGGCCGCTTTACAATAAAAGCACATTTTAAAAATCCTTTGTTTCAAACGTGTACATATAAAACAGAATGGGACATTTGATAATTTGATGAGATAATGTTTAAAGTTCAGCTTCGGGTGACCAGTCTTAGCTCCGTGACTCATGTCAGAATAATGACGATAAAAGTTTGGATGTTGAAAATAATATGATTAGCGTGCAAAACAAAATATATATGATGTGCATAATATCGCTTTTGTAATACTTTAATCAACCGATAGGATTAGGTGGTTATAGGTATGACATTCCACAAAACATAACATTCGGAAAACCAAATTTTGGGCGCAATTATACTTTATATAATTTTGATTTTCCTGAATATATTATGAAGAATCGAGAATGAAAGAGTACTCAGCGGTTAGTCACGCACGGTGAAAGCTGACCAATAAAGGAGCTATTTGAAGCAATTAATGAATATCTTAAAATTGTAAAATAAAACAATATGTACATTTTTTCATGTTTCAGTAAAATTTATTAGTTTTCTTCATTTAAAACTTGGAAATAAACGATGGGCCAAAAATTGAAATAAACTATATGACAGTTCCAGCTAATTTATTGAAAGCATACTGTCCTAATGGTTCCCCTACTTTGGATTCCCGTCTTTCGCCACGACCATTTGCTGTCTTTCTGTTGTCAATTAAAAAACAGCAAAATTTATTTCACATATTATTCGTTACATTTATGTATATTATTGCACTCATGTACTTAACCTGTCTATTTTCTTACCCTGATGTAGGTAACTTAGGATCACGTTCCCCAACGCAATTCTTTGATCGTCGGCTTTGTTTTTGTAGTATTTTCTGCTGCACACTACTAGTGCTGGTGGTGCTACTTTTTCTTCTAGAAAACTCAAATGACTTTGTCAAATCCATGTTTCGTTGAGACTTCAGGCTTTTATCCATTACCTTCTTCAACTTTATGGGGAGGGGTTGCACACTGTTTGGAATCAAGGACTGCTGTTTCTGCAAATGTTGAATACTTAATTTTGTAAGTCTCTGAAGTGTTTGCGTTGTTTTGGAATCATCCAATGTAACTCTGTGACGAAACTTGTCTTCGCCTCTCAACGGCTTCTGTGTAACTGTTCCCTTTTCACTTCCCAAAGTCGAACTTTTATGAGATGGTTTAGATTCGTTCTCAACCGAAGCAAGTTTAAGTAGCGGATCCGGATCTATTTTAATTAAAGCAAACGCTTCCCTCAAATTTAAATCACTGCGAAGAGCTTCCTCTTGTTGTCGCAAAGCTAATCTTGACACATTGACATGTTTCTTGGCATTATTCAACACTTTGGTTTTCGGAATGGTGGGAGAAACTTGGTTCTTTGATTCAGCAACCGCTGCCTTTACTTGTTTTTGCTTCTTAAAAACTGGTATTTTATGTTCATTTTTCACAGTAGCTCGAAGGGACCTTTCTGCCTTTTTCAGCTTCTCACGTGCATTTGAGATTGAACTTTTTGTTAGACCAGTTATGACCTTATTTAGATTGAGATCTTTTGCGTCATCCTTAAGTCGAGATGTCATCTCTGCTTTGAGGATCCAACTCCTTCTCCTTAACAAGTTGATAGGATTGGCCGATTTCTTTTTCTTTGATGTACGAGTGGAGGGCAAAGTATTCAAGATGTCATGATAATCAATTTCATTTAGCTCCTCAAGGGCTCCTGCAGATTCGTCTTCAAAAGAAACAGATTTGAAACGAAGCATGGATGACTTTCGAGACTCAATATTGCCCTTAGATCTAGTAGCATTAGCTTTTGTGTGAACAGGCGCCGCCGATGTCACTTCTACGTTTTTGGTAACCCATTTTCGAAGAGCTTTTGGATTTTTCCTTATGACTTTCTTTTTCTTTAATTCTTTACCATTTGCACTGAAACTTGCGTCACTAGATTCATTTTGGCTATAATCAGCGCAATGACCATCGCTAGAGTCGGAGAGCACACCACTTTTCTCCTCACTTTCTCTCTCCTTTTCACGTAAAATGTCTAATGGAGTGTTGATGCTGCCACTATCAGTGCTTCCAAAGTTGGCTTCAACAGAATGACCTAAAGATGGGTCATTTGAATCAGAAGTCTTATTTGTGGAGTGCATCTTTGGAAAAAACATGGGATTCCCATTGCGATCAAGCTTATAACATGAAGTATTCAAGTGGCCAGAAAAGTAGCGTTGACGGTCCTCCAAAAGTTGATGGATTTCTTGAATTCTATGAATATCTTTCTCCCAATTTGCCATGATGCACATTAAAATCCTAACTCAAGTTTAATTGTTATATGGATTAATTGTAACTGATGCAACTAAAATGTTAAACCATATATATCTATTGCGTGAATTTGTCATTCGCCTATAGAAAATCATAAATTTCCACTTTTACAATAATTTAGTGCTTCTAGAAGCACAATTATTCCTTGGTTAGTATAAGCTTGTTGTAAGCCCAGATAATACACCTTGCTTCAAAAAAGGAGTTTTCTCTTCCTCATTTTATGTACACAAAAGTTACCATTGACCACATTAAGTAACCTCAATCAAGCGAAATTGATATTGAAGCTCGTAAGTACGTTGTGTATTGACTTTTGCCTTGCTGTTGTGTGAATGAAGACAGGAAATTCCTCTGGACAAATGGAACACCTATTATTAATACCTATATACAATTCTACAATTCTGCTACACCCTTATCAGAAAAGTTGATACAATAGCTAAAACTAAAAAAGATCAAAGGAAGAGGCGAATTTATATGTGATTGATCAATACTCTAGCATTAGAAAAGAATATATATGATGCGATGGAATGTGTGAGAATTTGCAGTACCTGCTAGCAAAGGTTGATGATGATTATCTATTGATTTTTAACGTAAACTGTTTTCTGCTAGAATGATTTATATAAAACACATAAACAGTAATTTGTTCGATACATTGATACCTGTGTTATACTATATGAAATACGAATTATAAAAGTTATAGGGGCGCAGTCTAGTAATTCCAAAAGTACTGTCCCAGATTATATCGGAATACGAAAACAATTTTGGCGAATAAGGCTGCTGAAAAATTGAATTTTAATAGAAAATAACATCGAGTTTTATTCACAATTCACAATCTACAACAATTACACACAATTTATACTGTTTACAGTTTGCATGTTTCCCACAATAAAGAATAAAACCACGACATTTACAACGAGTGATAGTATATTGGTATAATAGTAATAGTAAGTAGTATATAACAGCTATAACAGTAATTAAATTACAAGATCATAATTATTGAATACATCCGAGAATTTTAACTATCAACTATCAATAATAATGTTACAAACTTTAGAAACCGTATTTCATGCAATTAAGCCACATAAAAACGGGTGTTGTAAGTTTTTGATGGTTTCATTTTGTATTTATTTTGATGCAACACTCTACCAATTAGAATTCATTTCAATTCACATTACAAAAAATATTTATTATTAAATTTTTGAATTTTCAATGACACTTGACTGGACAGACCCGATTAGTTATATAAAAAATCTGAAATTAAAACTATAATGTTCGTACTTAATAAGTAATAATGCTTGCTTACAATACAGTTAAATGTTGGTCAGTCCGATTGTAAAAAGTAAAAGTGTAAGTTTTTTAAAAATAAACATTTCGAAGACATTCGAATAATAATATATTTTGTATTAAATAAACACTTGACATACATAAAAGAAGCTGCGAAAAAGGAGCAAAAAGCTCAAAAGTAAAAATATCCTTGTACAATAATTAAAATGCTTATTTTATTTACATGAACTATAAACTACTTCTTACTTACATTTATAGTAATAACGCTAAGTGGTATTTTCAAAGAAATCATAAAGCGCTTTAAATAATGTACATATAAACCTAAAAGGCTAAAAATGCACGTATTTGATATTTTGATAGCCTATCCATATTATACTAATCTCTACAGATAATTTCCATTTGTAGTTCATGTTAGGTATATCCTTGAACTTAATTTTTTGCCTGATCCAGCTTAAATGTTGCTAAAATTGCCATCATTTCCTAAAACATGAACGTTCATAATATTTAGTAATTTAGGCTACCTGGATAAATTTTATGTGGCTATGTTTCAAGACAACAAGATTACTGTTTGAGACTTTGAGACCAGAATTTTTCCGTGAGGTACATTTCATTATGACTAATTCCCAAAGTCAAAAGTAAAATAAAAATGAGTTGCATACAAATTAGTTTGTTTTGTTTTCTATGCATTTTTGTTCGTTTAACCCCAAGATCTATAAAATTAATTAATCAAAACCTTAATGCTAGAAAACCTGCAACCTTAATTTCGTCAAGGTACACACAAATTTAGGTACAATAATTTTAGAAGGTCAATCTGTTTTTCTCCATCGTTTTCACTCAGCTCGATCAAACTGTATCGAACTATATACTTGATGAAAAGCACCGTTTGCGAAATACTTTGATTCCCAGATCGTAATTCAAAACCGCTTTTACCGTTTATCACATCATCGTTGATTGTTTTTAATTGGCGAGAAGCTAGTGTTCCTTAACTAAATACAAATCCTATATTTTTCGTAAATATAGTAAAATTTCGCAAACCGTACTTCTTCCATTTTAATGAATTTCGAATTTTATGTGATACACAAAAATACACGGTATATCTTTATAATCTAAACTTTCTAACTTTCTACAAATCTCTGGTCATTATATGTAAACCTATCCACTCATTATCTATTACCTACACTATATATAACATTTTGTAACTGCAATTAATGGCATTACCTAAATAGTACAGATTAGTTATGTTATTTCCAAACTGTTACGTTGAAGACTCTATTATTATAAGTTTTATAAAGTTTGTTCTCAACATTCACAGCATTGGCTTAATGCAAACTTTCCAAAGAACTTTACATTCCCATAATAAATCGCAGAGGAGCAGACCTTCCGCTACAATACACCTTCTACAAATGAGTAGAAAATGTACCCACAAGAAATGCACAATAGTCTATTCAAAATTAAATATTAGAAGAGAAACATATTATAACTTGAGTTCAATATTGTTAATGGTACGAATGACTTAGAATTCCCCCGTTCATCGCCATCATCCCGTCATATTAGTTTTAAACAAGCCTCATATACTTGAATAACTATATATAAGCCTTCACGATACATAAGTTTGAGATATTATTTACTAACCACAGTGATTAGACAGTATCTGTCTTACCAGCCTCAATGCCCTTTTATTTACAGTTTTTGATACTATTTCATAAAATTACTAATTTTTACCTGTATTTTACTTTTTCTAAGTAAACTCATAGCTGTGTAAATTTTATAATATATTTTAGGAAACTGCATCTTACGTTAATATTGTTTACAGCTAATATACATGCACTATTTGTTTTTAGTCCCTCAAAGATTATATACATTCCAAATACGTGGTTACGTGAAGTTTTAAATTTTGTTGTGATACGATAAAAACGACTTAAACGGGCTTTCCATTCTTTAAAAATTCCTATCCGACTAAATGCAGTGTACACAGCAGCTACTTTAATAAGCAGTCGTTAGAGCAGAATAATTTTTTCTAACAGAGATATATGACCGATATAGCTATAGAAAGTTTCTCTTTTACTTACCCTATAAGTTGTAGTTGCCAATTTTGAATAAATAAATTAAGGTGAAATATGGTAGCTTAAAAGCTGCTTTTCTATATATACCTTACGTAAAAACGGCTATATTGTTAATTTTTCACATTTTTCATATCTATTTTTTCCAAACTTTAACTGTTATAATTCTATTACAGCAACAATTGTATAAACGACTAGAACATGATGACACTTAGAATAAACTAGTAGAAGCTATTAGTAATTCTAATTCTATTTTGATAATATAAAAATTACTAACATTGTACCTTCCTATCTGTTGGGTCAAAAGAAATTTGTCTATAGTCCATACAAAATGGGAATAAAGTTTTGTCCTTTGTCCTTAATGCGTGCAAATTCAAGCAGATTCTCAAATTTGTTTGTAAATTAATTCAATTGTTCTTGCTATCTTTATGTACTTGAGTTAATGGTATTCAGCTTTATAAAATGACATTTTTATCATTATTAAAAAATTTATACTATTTAGGTATACATATTTACATTGTAAATGCTAATACTTAAGTACATCTAAAGCACAGAAATATTCGCTACTCATAAAAACAAGATTAATATAAAAGCAAACGTTACAAAATCAGTTCTGTGAAGAAGATAGCTTTAGGAATATTACATTATCAAACAGTTTTATATACAAGTTGTAGTTATAATATTACTCTCGTGAACGGTTGCTTTCCATTTACTTATGCTATAATAACTCACTAATAAGCAAATCGATTTGAGACTAGTTTGAGTACTTTGAGAACGAGTATATTATAGTGCAACGTGAAACACAATAACAAACAATAAAAGTGTAGTAGAACAAAGACAATCTAAAATAGTCGGTACTCGTTTTGAGAAAACAGACGAAGTTTTTGGGAAAGAGCAATCTTTGCCAACAAAGAGACATCTCGCTTTGAAAGGGTCTGAAAGTGTTTAAGATTGCATTATGGGTGTGATGCCAATGTCACAGATTGAAACTCTCCATCCTCCTGACATTGGCATCCGAGTTTGCACACATAAAATGGTCTCTCTCTCTCATAGCACCGGTGATTCATCACAATGGACATGAACAATATATGTACAGCACGTTTTCACCAACAGAAAGAAAGGAGGAGATGAAAAGAAAAAGAAAGCAGTTGCATTATTTCATAGAAAGGTTCCTTTATTTCTTTGGTGAGTCCAAGCTGTGGTTCAATTCTGCCATGTAGCCAGCCAACTCTTCGCCTGTGTATTCGCTTTCATCCATATCCTGAAGACTGCTGTTGCTAATCGTGTTATTGGATTTTCCAGAGTCCACTGAGCTGTAACTGGTAGCTCGGCCTGCAGTTTTGTACGAAGCCAAAATGACGGCAGCATTAGCATTTCCTCCGGAACCTGTGCGAGGGCGAAGAACAGCAGTCTTGCTGTTCCCTTTTCCATCAAGAAGTGTGACAGCGTATGTTGATTGAAGAGCTGGATCGCTAGGAGGTCTCCGGGGTCCAAGTTGATGGGATGATTTATTGTTATTCTTGTTCAGGCCCCAGCGTCGTTTCTCTTGTTTCAGCCCGTTCGTCGCGTGAGATGATCCATGGAAGTCGCCAGACGAGGAGTTGTTGTTCGCCGCTAGATGCTGCTGCTGGCTCTTCTTCCCTCGACTCAGGAATGCTCTCAAACCCGTGGGGGGTGCAGATGGAGGTGTTGCAAGAGGTGCTGGTGGTGATGGTGATGATTGGCGGTGGTGTGAGTTTGGGCTCGGGCATAGTGGTCCCTGGCTTTAGACAAAGGAAGAGGTTGTTTAGTTCAAATATTTTTGAAATCAGTTTTTTCAGTGTCACATTGCACGTTTAGGTATGTAAAAAGTATTTATTTGTTGAACAAAAAAGTTAATTTGAATAAATATGTAACAGAAAATTAGTTAAGGGTACCACACTGTTATTAAGTGTATAAAAAATGTACAGGGAGAAAATGTCGAACGTGACGTGGTAGTGTGAACATGTGCAATATATTTGTGAAAAATATTGTAATTGTTGCGAATGTTATTAGGTATTTATGTGTATTCGTTTGTAGTACGTCTTAATTTTATTTAACTCAGTCACATCATAATAGGTTTTAAACAATCAATTCGAACTGTGTTTTACGGAAATTGTGTTTTTTGCCTGACCTTGATGGATAAAAGGTGGTAAACTTGACATTGCTTCATACTTGCATTTCCAAACGCTACATCTTATTGAATTTCAGAATCTATTTTATTTTTGCAGCCATCTTTTGCCCTAGACTGTGTTAATACTTTTCCAACTTTCTCCTCCAAATATATAAAGCCATAAGTGATATTATCTTCATTATTTCCTTCTATGCTAGTGAACATGTTTATTGTGTTACTTGTGGTTCAGAAATATTAGTTTGATATGTTATATGTTAATGTTATGTAGGATTGAATAAATTTGTTGCAAATACAAAGCTTAACAATGAAAACATGAATGTTTAAAATCATAAGCATTGTTGTATAATTCAATATATACTTTTTTCAGTCCTTTTATGTTCTCATGTTAATAGTTGTTAGTTAAAGTCTTGAAAGAGTTAATAATGAGCGAGTGTGCTTTTGTATACATGTATGCATTTATTTGGTTAAGCATATATTAATTTTTATCATTAGTATCATATCATTTTGTATCATGCCATGCGAGCGTAGATTTTGCCAACACCACAGGGAGAGTCCGTGCGGAGAAAGAAGTGTTTTTGCTTGCTGTTGGGTCACATAAAAACAGCGTTAATTTGTTAGTACAGATCAAGTTAGTAGATGGAAAGTTAATTTACTTGAGACTATAGACAAAATTATGCCTAAATTATAAGTATTGCAGTCGGTAGGTAAGTGATTAGTGAGCGTCACAAACACAAACATATCACAAAATATTTTGGCGACAATGTAACGTTTTGTTGCATTGTATCCGTTAGTATTACACAGACAGGAAAAAGTTTGCACATATTTTAGCTCTGTATTAGCAGACGTCGTTAATGAATCTAATCTGCTTGTGAAATTCAGAAACAAAATGCCCTCCTTGGTTAGTTCATAGGAAGGTGGCGTAACGAATGAGGGTTAGTTTAATTAAACATATAACGAAACAGGAAAGATTAAATGGGAAACATGCGTAAACAGAACATTCTGTCGGATAATAGTTAAAATGAGTGAAAGCGTGTGGTTGCATGGATAAAGTGGATTTTGTTGTTACGAAATAAAGATGTTATACTGCGTGTGGTTCACGTTCGTAAATTAACGTATGCAAGCGAGAGTGCATTGTACTCTTTGAATTGAATCAAACAAAATTAAGCAATATTTGTCCCAAAGATAAAAAACCAAATCAGGAATGCATTCAATTGGCAATAAGATCGTGACCGTATTGGGAATAGTAAAAACGTTAAAAACAGTGTGTTCTTCAGGCATGCCATTTTGAAATAAAATATTTTGATGATATGACAATGACAAAGTCATAGCAAATCAGTAAAAAAATTTGCAATAAAATAATAAAACTCATATAAGACCACAAAATTCAAAATATCAACTTACATCAAAAACATTTATTTGGGTTATTCAAACAAAAAGTTTTTGATGTGACAAGTTTTCAAAACAAACGGAAATTATTGATATAGGTACATATATGGCATGTTGCAACTTGCAACTTCAAACTTGGTGGTTTTCTCTGAGGCAAAAAGTAAAAGTAATTAACATAAGTAATTTGTAGTTAAAATAAATTGAGACGGATGGGGAGAGAAAAGGAGAATAACGAAAACAAAGAAGATGAGTTAGGAGTTATGCATAAGAAGGGCATAGAGACATTTCGCCTTTACGGCCAAGTATGCCAACAACACTTTGTTGGATTCTTTCTATGGTCACAGACCTTTTTTCCACCGCGGTCATGGCAATAACCACATCTTTTTCGGATGGACTGGAGTTGAGAAGTGTGAGGGAGGTGGACTCACTTCCAGGTTGGTCCAGCTGAAAATTTTTGAGGTGATTTAGTTTATTTTTGTGATGATGATACTGGAGATGATTGCCAGTGTTGTTAGTGAGTCCTTTGCATGCGCAAATGGTTGAGTTTCGTCGACATTTGAAACACATGTCATTTGCCTCTGCAGTGGATTTCCGTACGCTGTTAAACTGATGATGACCACGGACGCCCATCCGGCTAGATCTGTGTGAGATTGCTGAATATGTGCGATGTTGGAGTCGAGAGTTTGACTTTCCACATAGACGACTCAATGTATCCTTAAAAATAGGAATGTCAGCACAATTGTTAAGAAATAAGACACACATCTCTACTTTTGTTTTTCACACAAACCGTGCCCCTTACTGGCAGCGTTACAACGTTTTACAATGTCCTTGATTTTATCTGGCCTTACCTTAAATGCCTGTCGGAACTTGTTACTCATGACGTGGTATAGAATCGGGTTAATACAGGTAGAGACGTAATAAAGTACTCCAGAAATGTAGTGGACCCCTTGATAAATGGCCCGGTAGAGAGTATGTCCCTCCAATTCATAATGTCTTCCATAGAGAGCCATGAAACGCTGCAAATCTAAAAAGATATTTTAAAATTCCTTAACATTTAAGTTTTTTGTAGATTGAATAAGACAATTATTTAATTTGTTTGTTTGTTTTTCACGAACGCCAGGGCATCCAGCACAGAAAGAAAGCCACGCAAATTGCGACTGGAAACAGAAAAGAAAACCGGAAGTTAAACATAAATACACACTTCATTCATATAGTATAAAATTTTACAATAGGAGATAGAACGGTCATGGTAGTGAATAGTGAACGACCCAGTATATGAAGCATTGTGATCAGACCATCACTAAATTCTCCGCTATCGAAAACCCCAAAGTTCTAAGTTTCAGGTTTCTAGCACGAAAGCTCGATGAAAAGTTTTCACGCACTTTATCTGTGCACGCACATCCATACACGGCAACTTTCTCCTGTGTCAAACCCATTGCAGCTGCACGTTTGACAGAGAGTGAAAGCTCAAAGTGTTTCTAATAATCTTACTCTTATCTTAGTTCTATGTATATTATTGCTTAAATACGAAATCGCTTCAACTAAACTAATCTTAAAATCAACGAAATTCAACTCTAAATCAATTTCACATTTGGTTCGTATGTTTTGCGCAAATATCATCTTCCACTTTTTAATTCATACCTTCCTTGCAACCTACATTTATCATCATGATCAGTGGTGTCACTGTCACAACTAGAATATAACGTCTATGACAAGGCAATAAAAGGGAATTTCAAAACGATCATGACGAAAGCACATACAAAACATAAAACTTTTTCTCAAATTCTCCACAGATTAGGGCAACAGAGATGTAAATGTAATTTGATCTAGTTCGAGAAAACCCAGCACTCCATTTTTACAATAATCATTTCATTAGTTTTTACAGCGTCTCAAAATATTATATACTGATGCATTGTGCTTATCATTGAACATTTTTATTAATTTTCTTTAGGTTACATTTTGACAAGACACTCGGATGCATTTTTTCAACAAAACAATTTTACAATGAACTCACGGGATAGCAGCAACTAATTTCATATAACTTATTGTCATCATCATGAAATATGTGTAGAATCAACCGACTGATGAACGTTTTGGTACTTATTTCATGTCCTTGACAATGATGCTACTAAACGATCATAACCATTGGTTAACCCTTTAACAATCGACAACCTGAATTCAGAGTCGCAGTATTTTTTAAACTTGTTTCGACGTTTTATGACTTTTTAACATTTATTGATTTTTGAAAAATTTTCAAAATTTTTTGGACTTGGAAATTTTTTAAAATTTTTAAATACAGTTTTGGTATTTTTTTCCTAACGTAACCTAGCCTGATTATAACATAGTTATATAAGATTAGTTAGGTTAGGCTATAACACAAAAACATGAATTTTTTCGAAAAAGTTAAAAAAAATACTGCGACCCCTTTGCTGCACTCCAACCTTCAGTTTCTTAAAATTCGAAAAAGCTCCTTTTCCAGACGAAGCTAACTGTTTGTTTGGATTTGAAGTAACTTATTTTTTTCGAGCTTGACAAGAATGTTTGACAATTTTAAAAATATATGTTCCTACAGGAAAAAAAGCATTCCTTTCAAAAAGAAATCTATTCCATGAAACTGACTGAAAAGCTAAAAGTGTAAACTTTCCTTTATGGATGGCTCCAAAGGAATAATATAGTCTTCCCGACAGCCGATATGTATCTCTTTATTTATACAGATATAATTGTATGCACCATTTTTGTGTACACAGTACACAATTACCGTTGCTCTTTATACTTAAAAACATACGTTCTTTTGTATGGCATCCGCTTGTCTTGCCAACTTTTTTCACTCATCGTCAAGTTCAACTCAACTCAAAACTTGTTAAAACCAATTCAAAATTTTTAAATTGCTATCTTTGGATCGCAATCATAAGATCAAATAAATAAATGTAGATAGATAGGTACACAACTTTTAGCGTCATGTGCTAAAATAGCTGCATTATAAGGATCAACCTAACACTGTGTACACTTTGCACTACTATAAAAACTAGTGACAAAGTCATAGCTGAACACAGCCAATGAAGTAAGTGTGGAATTGTAAACGTTAAAGAGCGACAAAATATTCAAGGTCTTTTTAATGATTACGCGAGGGAAAATGTAGGCTAGTATAGTCGCATGTTGAAAAATCTTCATTTAGTGGCAAGAAAAATAAATAAATCCTTTTCATTTATGCATAATATGGGTAGTTCTGAGGGAAAAGGGACCTTCTTCGCAAAATATGAGATACCGTATTTGACAAAGCAATGAGACGGCCCATAATTTTTATATCTGATTTATCATGGTCTCTTTTGGACCCGCACTTTTATTTGATCAAATACGGTATCTCATACTTTGCGAAGAAGGTCCCTTTTCCCTCAGAACTACCCATATTATGAGATCTTAAAGATTTTTCCTTTAATAACAATCCTTTCATTTTGATGATCAAACATTGAGCTATTATAGGTTTCATACGTATTTGATTTCATGGTATGTTCCCGTGAAAGGCATAAAAGTGTGCAAATAGAAGATCGTTAGTTAGTGTTGATCGTCAAGAAGGACGGCCACGGTCATATAATAGCAGTGCGTAAAGTAGAAGCAATCTTTAACGTAACGTACGTGTAACTTGAAGAAGCTAGTTACATCGACTTTTTATTCCATTACCAAGATGATTTTCACCGTTGATCTGAGAAAGAAAATAGCATGGATGCTTCTATTAAAGTTAAATGCTTTGCACGTTTCGTTGTTCTACTCTTGTTTTGTAGAACTGTACATTGCATAGTTGTCGCACTCCTCAATCTCTATTAAGCTTAATTTCACTTTGTGAATTTGTAGAGGAATGGTAATGACTTGATGGGAAATGAATGCTAACGAGCCGTGAATCATACCAGAAATCTTGCACCGCTACATATTACATATATGCAAAACCATGCATAATGCATTATTATTACAAACTTTTATGCTCGTCATCACCGAATTAACTAAAATTTTGGCGAGAGAACGAAAGCTTGAAGAAAGAGTTTTTTTTTGGATCAGTTTGATTCAGTCGTTTTGTGGAATGGATCATTGGACAATTTTTATGTTACCTTACTACATAAGTATTTTGTCGTTGCTTCAAATGAGCGTCCTCGGAATTCCTGCTACAGTATAGTTATGAATATGCATTTTGGTAAGAGGCAGAATATATTATCAAGGTTGAGGGAAAACTGTCACGGTTTGAATAGTGAAACACAGCGTTATCATCAAAGGTATAAGTAGGTGCATGCACGATATACGCATGCTTTTATGTCTTCTATTTATAATCTGACTTAAAATACTTCAGCCTAACTATTGTTCCTCATTTGTAAACGATCTATATATGATACAATTGAAATGCTCAAAATATTTGCTTTTATGCATCCTTTGATCAAATCAAAACAAGTTATTTTAAGTTCAATTGTTGGACTGTTCAAGCATTACAAACATGAAATCAAATAAGGAATGTCCGCTCGATAATATAAAACATATTTTTAAAATGTTTTGGAATTGTCTTTTACAAACTAGGAAAAATTCTAAATTACAAATGATGGAATATCCATTAGAATAATTTTTATTCTCTCATTTTGTTTGTTATGCTTATTCGTTATTTCAGCAGTTTTCATTTGCAGTCTCTTGTTTACAATATTACAATTCCCATTTTTTGTACATAGCCTGTTAGTATGGTGTTCAATAAATATTAAAAACTATACAGCTATTATATTTAAAAATATATGCTATGCATATATCTATACATTTTTTGAAACTACATATTACATGCTTTCACTTTTAAATATATATTTTCGATGTAACAAATTAAATGGATCAACATGTAAATTGAAAGTAATCTAAAATCAAAATTATATTTCTAATATTTGTACTATATTCTGCTATTTGAAAAGTCATATAGTCGAACAGTTCCACCAAAAAAACAAAAATATCTCGATTGTCAACTGATTAAGATAAGAAGCTGTTGATTTGTAGTTATTCGAAAAAAGTTTGCATTAATGTTCCTCGCCAGCAGATACTCCCGGAGGCTCTATGCCACTCTTTCCAACCAAACACGAAACTGAACCACTATATTTACTCTTCCTTGTCTACATTCTTACTTAAATTTTCAACTGCCTGCATACCTTAATTCCAATTCCCTTCGATCAAACTTGCATTCAAACGGACCCGCAAAACACACAATAGTTTCAGTTTGCAAGCAAGGAATAGCACTTGAGAGATTCTACTAATAACTTTACGTAATGCTTTTCTTTCTTGTGGCGACTTTGTGTAATTTATTTAATGGAAAGTGATTCTCATAAAATATTGTAGGTCATTTTCATTTTGTGCTACTATCTTTTATCTGTAAGAGAAATTCAGAGCTATATATCCCAATGCATGAGTAGGCTTTATTTGCACAAACGAAAATGTCAAGTTTAATAAGATGCTAAGATAAGTAAGGATATCATTCTACAGTCCATGTTTTATGATTGAAGTTGAAGTTTCAGAATATATGCAGGCTCATATGCACCAGCCAGTCGGACTTCTAGTCATCTACTAGAGAATACAATCTTATACATTACAGTAGTAATAGTTGACCTCGATTAATGTTCATTTTTATTCAAGGTTGGTGCGGAGAATCCATTTTCATGAGTCTCCTGAATATGCATAAACTTTTTTCGCTAACATAAAAAATATTACCGTTACCAATATTTAATGGTTTCTTTATTATTCTTAATTTTTTACTTAAATCAGCAAACCGTGACATAATATGCAAACGTGAGAGTATATAACATCGTGATAAATATACTTATCTTTTAAATTAAATGTTTTAATGGAGATGTGAAATATTTGCAAAAGAGCTGACTCCCCTGCATCTAATTTAGGGATTTATATATTGCAATTAAGTTGCTTAAAGTTGTATACTCATCATCAAGAAGACATTTGGTTAGGTAAAGCCAACATGAAATCAGAAAACGGAGAAACTTTTGTCTAAATTTAAGCTCAGAGTTCATGCGATTGTGAAGAATGATGTTAATGCATGTCCATATATTGCCAATATTGCGTCGACAAAACTTGATTATTTTTATTGTGCCTCTTTATCTAAAAGTTGGACCGGAAATTTGAAAGTAATGGTATTCGGAGAAGAGTGAAGAGAATCCTTTGTAGTTGATGAAGGAATATTTTGCCATTAAATCCCATCCTTTACTGAAAATGTATATGAAAACAGTTTTTTGATCAGCAAGCAAAAAGGTGGATGAACCGACGTGGCTTATTCCTAATGCTCTTGTCTAGTTCCTTTAATTTTTACATGAAATTATAAGTTTTCCATGAAAAGGCTTTATTAAAATAGAACAAAGTCATAGATATCCTGCTGGTTTTGTTTACTATTCTGATAACTGAATGATATGAAAGGTCAATAAAAACCTTTGTTGTGCACTTGGTATCGTGGAAGCCTTTGAATTCCCGGAAGTCACTTCATTTCCCGTATTATGATCTCTCAAATCAAATGAGTATTTTTGATCAACTTTGTTTATAGGTTTTGTGGAAAAAGTACATTGACATTATTGTTTGCTGCTTCTGTTTTAATTGTAAAGAATGTGCATAAAACGGTGAGTGCTTACCTAGCATACGAATGACATGGCTTTGGGAATGTCGAGTAGAAATGTTTCGAGGCTCCACATTTAGCTCTTGACTGTTGCTTCCTGTGCCTCCTCGTGGCCGCCTGAGTTTTAATCCAATCAGTACGTATAGCACCGTGATAATTGTCATTGGAATCACAAAGAACACACAACTCGAGATCTCAAATGCATACGGGAATATTTCCCGAGCGATTGTACACCAAGCTCCTTTAATCAACACATATTCCGGATATTTTGTAGATTTCTGAAAAAAGAAATTCATTAAAGTGTTTACAGTAAAATGATTACACGCTTCAATGCCATCGATATTGATTACATCAATGTTTCCAGTAATATTGATTACCAAGACGTGTAATTTACTTTTACCATGTATAAGACAGACATGCTAATTAAATATATATATAATATGTAGAAATTTACTAGTTTCAAATGCGAAGCCGGCTTTAACGGTTTATATTAAATGTCTACTATGCGTTAAAAATGGCAACAGATCAATAACGAATAAGCAGGAAAGGGTTAGGATAAACCACTGTTTATCGTGGCCACCAAGGACTACGTCATGGAAAGCTTGTTAACTTTAGTTCGGAACATTACGCTATTACGTTAGTTCTTTTTTGGGGGTTTTTGGGGTAAACCAAGACGCAGTCTTCCACTCTTTCACAGGCAAAGTTGAGTCTGCAGTAAATTCATGAACAATTTCGTATTTTCGTCGCTGCCTATTCTACTTGACCTTTTGGAACTTGACTAGGTTGATCAGTTTATAATTACCATACATCAGTCGCAGGCTTACAGAGCTCACTAAAGTCTCTCTTGAAAAGCTGTGCATGTGTCCTCTAATTTGGTTTCACACTCTCACTGACGGATTTAATATGTCAATCCAATTTTTTTCTTTATAGTAGTTCTCAAAGGAAAGGTCACAAGTTCATGGTGTTTAAAAGAAAATTATAATATTGATTTTATGTCTCGTCTTGATTTATGTTTAGTCTAAACGTGCTAGGTGGTGTCGTCTAATTCCTCAGTCGCTCTGATAACCACGAAAAGTATGCTATGCTGAAGCACAATGTGCATGTAAGCACTTGAACAAAGTTCTTTTGATTATACATATGGTAAATGGTCGTTTTACTTTTTATCCGTTTTGAAATACACAAGCAACTTTAAAGGGCGGATTAGTTAAACGTATCAACGATGTAAGGTAAAAACTCAAATCGGCTCATAGAAAGGGCTTCAATTCTCATTACAAGATTAAGGCGGTAAAGCTAGATGCTCCTTTCTTTCCCATATGCTAGTACAGTATATATGGGCATGCATGTAATATGTAAGGCAGTGGATTAGATGGCGCATTTAAATCGCTAATATTTATTCACTGAGTGCTTCGAAAAAACAAAGCTGTCCAAACCAGATACTCTCCACAAAAAACATTCAGGCTTGACTTGTAAAAATTCAATTTTGTGTCAGGAAATAGGCTATAATTTTCAATTACGTAACATATAATATGTAACGACCAGAAGGGGTATGGGTATGGAATGGAATGCTGCTCTATGCACTCGTCGGTTCGATCATCATTTTTAAAAATGAAATCAATGATGTACCACCAACATTATGGATTGTGCACATTATATTTACCTTCCATGAAATTATGGAAACCACCGAACTCCCGCTAAGTTTCCCACTAGAAAAGATAATTCACATTCACTCTTCAAATAAACTACTTAAAGAATACAATTAATGCTCATCACATTATAAACGCCATAAGAATCTGAGTATATGAATTAGTTTTTTAAAGTGCATAGTGCATATGCTAACAAAAATAAAGGTATGCACGCAATCGCCCTCGCTCACCTCGCTGGTATAGTATTTATATGTATTTATCACTGACAGTGAGTTATGATTTGAATAAAACCCTTCATTTTCCTAAAAAAGGTTTAATTCTGAATAGCCGGAATGACACCTGGGTTTAAAGTGGACAATGAGTATTTACAATTTATTGAATGCGTTAAAGAGGCTTTCTAGACAATACCTAAAATTAAATGCATATAGACAAAACACTAACTTGTAGCTTTTATCATTAATTTAGCTGCTGAAGACAAGACCAACTTTAATTTGAAGTTTGTCCACCATGTTGATGATTTTTGTTCCAATGAAAGTCCTGAATACTGTTAATTGAATTTCCGGTGAAATGCACTCTGAATGAAGAATATAACTATGTAAGTATGAAAGTATGTAATCATTTCCTCTTATTTGGCTGATGGATGATGTGAAAGGGCTGAGGGCTGAGATATATTAGTGGCATATACTAACTTTTGTAAATTATGGATATTTTCTTCTGTACGTTGTATAGAATAAAGTATGTAGTGGTAATGATTAACCAGTACGCAATTACAAAATATAGTACACATTTACTGGCATTCCTGGAACACCCTTTGAGTGCTATGGCTCAACAGCCTTTCAACTCCAAAACAAAAGGAAATCGTTGTACACAAAATGGAAGCATTGTTCGACAATTGTTCAATTTCGCAGAGTCAAACAGGAAGAGAGAGGGGTTTCTACAAAATGGTATATAATATTTGTTAAGGTAAAACAAGACAACAGCAGTATATTCGTGTGCTTTGGAATCATTGTACGTTCCAGTATGATTTTGACATCCTAGTTCCAAGAGAAACAATCAAATCAATTTTCATAATTCACTTTATTTTACAACACTGCGCTAACGGGGATTCATTCGCTTCCTTTTTAAGTCATCTCTCTTCGCAAATAGACGTTTTGTACTTGAACGTTAGCATTGTCACATGCACACAGACGTTTCTCCAGTTTTTCCTGATTACTAGGAGTGAAATATTATTATTGTCATTATTATTGTCTATCTCAAAATACGGTTGTGATTTCTCCCATGTGGTAGGTAGGTGGAAACCACATTATACAGATAATGCCCGTATTCCATTCTTTTGTGCTTGTTTCTGACAGAAACACTCCATTTTGAAACGATTGAAGGTGAAAGCGTCTATCAGAAGCGGGGAGGTGATAAAAATAGAGATTTAGCATTTCAGTTTTTTATTGTGCTTCCACATAACTGGATACGTCATAGTCTCACAATATTATTCTCTCCAAAAGTGAGCTTATTTTTATCGACATGTTCGTCGACTCATCGTATCATCTAACTTGTGAATCAATTCTCGCAGTGTGATGTGGTGGTGATGGTCATTCTTTGTATTTGACTGAATGAAAAGGACGATGATGGTGTCATTGTCATTTATATAATGTGAAAGTGGGCATTTTATGCGAGAAGGATTGCTCACGTCTCTTTGTTATCTTTCTCCTGTATCGTCATAAAAGTCAACGCTCAACGCTGCTTTGACGCTGTTTTCATAAATGATCTTTGTAATGTATAAAGTTTCCTTCAACGAGTTACTTGTAGAATAAAGTCTTATACGAATTTTTATATACTTAGAATTTTATACCTATAATCGTTTTTAAAAACATTGCAGGAACGTAGTTTTGGTGAAAGCATTTTCGTGTGTACGCTTACCAAGCTTTGCAATGGTGCACATGAATAAGTGCGCTTGGGAATGGAATAAAAATGAGTTTTTGAAGCTTTATAAAAGTCATTTACAAGTGATTCATGTGATTACTGCTGGAAGAAATGAGGAAGCCTGTAAAAATCGTGGACGATGAAGTGAACATTTTCCCCCCTTCTTTCCATTGCATTGAGCCAGGACAACGAGTCTTTTTTCATAACAGCAATTGTCTGAAGTTAATGATGTGAGCTGTGGACACACCATGAAAGTTAATTAGCACGGTCGACCGATTTTGTACATATTTATGACATGAAGGCTAACTTTATACATCGGTGTAGGAATGTATGTAACAAGAGTTTCTCAAAACAGATACTCAATACAACATACCAATGGAGTAGATTAGCTTTCTGCTAAACCAAAGCATACGTAAAGTTTACGGGTAAAATGGTATTAAAAGCTAGATTTTTATTTAAAATGTCACTGAAATAGTATATTGCACATCCCGACAAGCGCTTTATATTACACAAAAGCTTGGACAAAGAAATACCTAGTTTTATGGACTAACTAAACGCATGGATTAACTGTGTGAGCCAATCTACAATCAGAATTAAGAAACATTTAGACATACATTTTTAATTTATTCCTTTGGTTTAAACACTTTGCTGTCCTTAACTTTAAAAGTTCTGATCGACCTGCTCGTTGATTCTTGAAGAAAATAACAATGACGATATGTAACATGGGTAGGTCTAACTAGTAGCACCTACTAACTCAACTTACCTAGCCCAACAAAAGTTTCCGAGTGGATGCAAGTGTTTGAAGAGGCTATTATGACGCCCACTTTCCATTGTAATGAAGAATATAAAAGAAAGTTTATCATCCATTTGCAACTGAGAAATCGGGAACTATTGAAAACAATCTTGTACCGTTGTACCCTTCTATTGTAAAGTAGTCCAGCAGGACAAAGTCCACCGTGTTTGCGTTTGGGGATTTTCCTGTCATAAAAACTTATTGACATCAATCTATACTTGTATAAAAAATAAGGAACCCTGCCAGAAATTGTATGCCTTCTAACTTCCTATAATATCGTTGTTGTTCTCGCCACTTTGAACGTACAATATAAGGAACCACTTCCAAAATACTGAAGAACTTTTTCCAATTTGCTGGCGACTAGCTTTATCCATGTATGAAAACACTAAGGGCATTGTGAGACTTTTGCTATAACAATAAATACACGGACTATGGCGCTCAGTAAAAGCTATACGAGAGTCGGACTGCTATGTAGGCACATAATTTCAAAGAAATAGTTCTAGCACACTTGCCAAGATTTTATATGCTCCTAACCTAGCCCAAAATTGTTAAAAATATAACTACTGGAGTTGCTCTTCAGGGGGCATGCAGAAATAAAAGTATATCAAAGTTTAATAGTTGAATGTAAAATTGTCTGCTGTAAAAGCTAGTTCACTATATAGGTGCATAAACAACCATTTATGTACAATGTCTTAAAATACCTTAAAGGAAATGAGTTTTCATTAATGCATTTTCTCCTAAAGATGCAGGCAGTATGATACGATAGGAATGCCAAACAAGGCGTGTGCGTACGTACTGGTGGAGAGCTAATCCTTTCTACAAACAATACAAGTGGTAGTTGTGTGCTTGTGCAAGGCTTTTATGGTCAATGTCAAAAGTTACAATGGCTACTGGCAAGATGATTCTCTAGAAACACTTCATTAGTCTATGTACTCTTCTCCCATTTTGCACGCACCAAGATGGGAATGCAAAGTTTGCTTAATGTAGCAGAACTTTTACTAACACCTGCTTCTAAAATTATAATTTGCCCTGCATAATTACTTGGAAATTACCTTCATATTTTATGAAAAATATTTGGTAAAGGTAAAGCACGAAAGTAAATTTTTGTAACAAGGAAATAGGCAGCGTCTATATTTTACGTAATGTTATGAAAGTAAAATAATACAAAAGCCGGTGCTAGTTACATGCAATGCAATTAATGCGATTTATATGGAGAAAGTAGCCATAATAATCAAGTCAAATTTGCGTTTCAGCTTTCAACGTAATATGTACTTTAGTCAAGCATTAATTTTTACTGAATTTAGGATTACATTAAGTCCCTTGAATGAAAAATATAACTTACTTCATCAATAACTCCAAATTGCGCTGCTTGTGGTAAGGCCAAGCAGAAAGCCAGAATCCAAATAATTCCAATCATCCGAACAACTCTAGAGAGCTGAGAAATTTTATGGCTGTAAGAACGAATAAAGAGAAAAAGTATAGGATCCATTACAGAACAGAAAATAAACAGTCGGGATAATTTCGTTACGCGATTTGCTGTTCGCCATCAATTTCCCCCCTACTAAGTGCATCTCGCAATTTGAATTTTAATCATACTACACAAATTGACAGCATCACAAAAAAAATTATGATAATCAAATACTATCAACATAATTTCAAAGGGATTGATTGACAATTAACCATAGCTTTCCTTTACACAAGTTTGCATGATGTAGTGCGAACTTCAGAGTGCCCATGTAATTTTACTTTTCGCAATGCTATAATGGCTTTTAAAATTAATTAAGATGGCTTTGTTTGTAATAATGTGTAGCATATAGCCTATGTTACATTTTGGTTTCAAATTCAGTGCATAATTGAAAGTGCTTGTTGAAAATCAATTTAGTTTAGACAATGAATTTCATAATTAACATTAATTGGACCAAATAGACTCACCTTTTCAGCGGATACACAATTGCCACGAACCTGTCGAAATAAAATAAAATAAATTTTAGACATACTCCATTAGTTCTCACGACATGGATTTATTTGGCCGGGCCTTACAAAAGGTATACCATCACCCCGAATTCGGTAGCTCGGAATTTTAAATTTTGAATAAACATAATCCTGCCTCACATCTAATGTTGACTAACCCCATGTAGAGAATTTTGTTATACTTGCTGGTACCGTTTACGTCAAGAAACCTGCTACATATCTCATTGCCGGTTGCGTTTTCAATATTTCTATAGATCAAAAGTTTTAGCTTGGACCACCATCGAGTAGACTTTCACTTGACAACTTGACCTATACTCTCTCAAAGGCACCACACATTGAACAGGGTGTACTAGCTTATGCCTGAAAAGAACCTATCATGATAGCTTTCGGGTACAAGTTGCAATTTAAAGTGGCTTTTATACCTGATACTCGAATAAAAAATGCCTAAACGGTAAACTTTCTTTCCATTTTGTGAGAAACCTTTTGACGTCACATCAAAGAGAACGTTAAAAAGACCAGAGTGGGAAGCAGCCAGGCTTATAAAATAGAGAACAGAAATCCTGGAGAACATTGAGACTTTTGGTTTCTCCAATAAGTACTACTACACATGTCGAATTAAAGTGTGAAAGACAAAGTAGAAAGTAGAATGCACAATAAAATTGTGTGTAGGAGTATGTACTTAAATATGTATTGCCACTATTGTTTAAATATCTATGACTTTGATATAATTTTTGTACACGGCCGACCTGTGCAAATGTTTAAATAAATCGGTAAATACCGAGGTAGATAAGTGCCAGATATAATGTGAAAACCCGGCTTCGCCGGGGAGTTGAATG